>CM022097.1:3346660-3414101 GCA_011114355.1 Carex littledalei
TACCTGGATGGATGGGCAAAAAGGATGGAAGAAGAAAAAGCTCTGGCGGCATCGGATTCACACCCGACCATTCATATG
Source organism: Carex littledalei (assembly GCA_011114355.1). NCBI lineage: Eukaryota > Viridiplantae > Streptophyta > Magnoliopsida > Poales > Cyperaceae > Carex > Carex littledalei. The sequence continues at coordinate 3,346,739 of CM022097.1, forward strand.
CCCCAAGCACCTGTTAGAAATTTACATTAGAGGTCACAATTTTAACTTCATTAAGTTCCTGACAGTTCTTCACCGGGAAATTCCATGAACTCCATAATGTGATAGAACTAGATTGCAAAGGTAACAGCCTAATAATTCCATTCTTTATTTGACAAAGTGTGAAGAGAGATTTATTAGTCTAATGGATTGTGTACAATGATTCCATTGACCAGATTCTTGTGACGGTTCTTGTGTGTACATTCATATTTGATTTCCCTGATGATTTTTGTTCAACTTAGAAATTACTCTCTGTGAAAATTGTTTTATTAGCAAAATTTGCTATATAATATAAGAGATATTTGTTTCAGTTCTGTCTATTAATTCAAGGGCGTGCTAAGATTAATGTGAGCAAATAATCAACAAGAAAAATAACAGTATTTAAATTTTTTCCTTAGGAACTCGTTGAATATCACAAACAAACCAGTTACCACAGTATTTCCAAAACAAATTTGCCATATAGGGGCTTGCCGATTTTCTAAGTAAAATTGATACTAGAATAGGTAACTATAACTACATAAACCCAATTTGACCAGACAAATTCACCAAATGGTCCAGGTTTTCATCTAATTAACAAAAAAAAAATGAACTGATAGTATAATGTGCTAGCCTGTTTTTTCTGTTTTTTTGGTACTTAATGTGCTAGATTAAAATGATTACTAACTTGGACAACTTTTTGACACGTTGATAAATGATAAAGGCAAATTTGGACTCCTTTATTAGGCCGAGTCATTTCAGGACAAATGGTCTTTAAGAGTTCCTTTTACATGTTGATAAATAAGAAAGGCAAATTCGGACTTCCTTATTGGGCCGGATTATAGGCCTTTAAAAAAAAAATGGTGTGGTCGTATTTTACCATATACAGTTGCTTCATTTTCTTTTTAGTATCCTTCAATTTCTTTTCTAAAACAGGCACATACAGCAAAAAAGTTATTGAAGTTCCAGAAGTAATCAATTCCATTCAGTATAATAGAAAATAGTTTTGTTGATCTTTGTGATGGCTAATGAAAAAATAATTACCGAGAGAATAAGTTTTCCCCATGATGCCATCATAGTAACACCACCATGATCATGGATCCATTTTCTTGCCTCAGGCATGGCCTTGTCATCAGCCTCTTCTCCAAGGAGCCTTAAACCAGTGTAGTTTAGAGCAGTACAGATCATGCAACTGGGCATCTCTGCTTGTAGGCCCCAACCGCCGTCTTCGTTCTGTTATTTAACCATACAAAAGCAAAAGCATATATATAAAGCCTTTTTTTATTATTGAAAGATGTATAATTCAAAAATAATTATGTATAACAAAGATTTTTTTCATGTATGTAGATGGAGTGATGGATTAGCTATAATTATATTTAAAATTGGTAGTAGTCTTACTTGAAGGTTATACATGTAACGACACAATTCCTTCCGGTGCTCACAAGATAATACATGAAAAGATTCAGTGACGTAAAGAACAATCACCTGCACTAACATAATTCATATGTCACATATATCGCACGTGTAAAATAAAAATAAAAGGGCATGATCATCAATATAGCAACAATTAAAAATAAAGAGCAATACTGAAGCAGGTGAAAAATAAAAATTAAAAATAGAAATACCATAATAGGGGTGAGGAATAAAGGTCCGGGAAGATCACCAGGCCAATGTCCATCCTTTGCCTGAATTGCTGAAAAATAATCAAGTGCTTTCTGTAGAGCTGCTGAAGCTGATTTTTCAGAATTCTCCTCATTTTTGCTTGCTTTTTTGAAATAATCGAAGTTGTTCTCTTTGGCTAGCTGCAGTTTAAACAAACCAGAAATGTTAACGATATTGCAAGGATATATATGGAGGTATTATTTTTTTTTTAGCTCAACATCTGCCAACTTAATTGTGGATTATAAATTACAATTAGGGGCCTAACACTAATTAAAGGCATTTAATTGAAGATAATGAATATACTGAGCTGTAATTAGTCTAAAAAAATCTTTTGTGGTCTTTCAGAGTAAATTGCAATCTTAATTTGAAAATAAAAATCCGGAGGAGAACAAAATGCACTAAACAATAAATTGGTGTGTAGAATAATTAATTAGGTTACTAATGATATTCAGGCGTAAATAGTCATGATAACCGGAACCTACAGAGCACAAAAATTAGTCATGGTGCTAAATAAATATCAACTTTCATATTTTCATAAAGCAAAATCAAACCCTTTCTATATATACCAGCCGATCGAATTACCATCTAATCAACTTAAAATCAACAGATTAGACGAAAGTAAATACCAATTGTATATCATCAAATTGTAAGTTGCTCATTCACAAGCCACACATACAACAAGTTATTTAACTAAAAAAACATGATATATTAATGAATGACAATTCCTGACCCTTGTAGATCAGGCACAGATGAATTTGCTCTTCAATCACATTGTAGTAAATTTTAATTGGGCCGGGGTTGAAACCTAAAATGCATAATACGTGGTAAGTGGGATTTGAACTCAAGTCTCCATAACCATAATGAGATTCTAACAACTAGATTATAAATAAACATTTGATATTTTATGAGCTCGATCATATAAAAACTTAAAAAAAAAAAAAATTAATTAAATTTTAATATACATAATTAAAACTTTTAAATCATAGAGATGGTTTAGCATGAATGACGTAACAATATAACTAAAGATAAATTTAACCTGCATCCTTGCAAGTAGATCTGCGCTTTGCTTCCGATGGTGCCGATTTAGGTAAAATTCTTTTCGAGCCCTTTCTACTGCTGCTCGATCTTCACTCGATCCGAGCCTTTCATCAAACTCCCATGTTTCTCTTCCAATATTTCCATTGCAAGTTTTCACTAGTGTTCCACCTTCTGCAATTTTAAGCTTCCACATCTTGTCTCCGTTCTCTGCTTGTCAGTATACACTGGCAACTACAATTAATAAAGAGTCTGCACCTATATATATATATATATATATATACACGGGTTTTGTGCAGTGCAAACAGTCTGCACCTGTATCTACAATATATATATATATATATATTTATTTTTGATAATAAGACCCGTAGGGTATCTACAATATTAAAGGGTCATTGTCGATATATATACACCGGTAAGTACAGTAAAGGGTCGCTGGTGCATGATTGAGTCTGCACCGATATGTCTCCATTGAAGCCACGAAATATATATCTGCTTATACAACGTACCTACGTATATAGGGGTACTGGTACAAGAAGAAATACACAGCCTTGAAATGGATATGGTTGGTACTCGAGGATCTTGCTTCTTATATTATTATACTAACTTGTTTGGGATTCACGAAGAATGAATGGATTACTGTGATCAAGAGTCAAGACGTCTGGTTAGCCCATGAAAATTTAACCTTTGAAGAGACAGATGCTCTTGTGCCTTTCGCTGAGAATTAAAGAATTAATACAATTAATATTTTGTTCAGGGCTGATAAGCACCTCTTACTAGATGATTAATTTTTTTTTTTTTTTTTTTGAAAAACCACAGTCCTCCACCACTTTTTTTGTGCATTTCTTTTCCATATTTTATCTTTTAAAGATAATATTGTTTATTTGTTAATTAACTATATATAATTATTAACAAAATGTTACAAAATCTACATAAATTTATATAAATAAAAATTCTGTACAATAAATAATCGTTAACAATTTTCCACAATGGAGGTTAGAGAAATATATCAAGACAAATTAATTGCAATGATAAATGATTAAGGATCAAGGATTAAGAGGTGGTACATAAATGGGAAAGCGATATAGACCAGACGAGTTGACTTAATCAATCAATATAGTTGATAGAACAATATAATAATAGTAAAAATAATAGTTAAAAATAAAATAATAATAATAATATTTTTAGTGATAAATCCTCCAAAAGTTTTGGAATTCTTTGATACCGATCGACAAGGTCTACTATATTTTCAGCCTCACCTTTCAAGCTCCGATAATTTTTTTAAGCTTCACAGATACAGAGTTAAAACATAATTTATTATTTAAAGAGAAGTAATAAATATTTTATAAAGAATTAGAAAGCTGATGAAATTATGACGCAGGAGAAAGCACACATTTGGGACTGTTAACCACATATTTAGGGTGTTTTTTTCAGTGTTGTACAATTGGTCACAAAAGTTTCTTCACTCCTTAAGGAACTGGACAGATATCCTCCCAGGTATCTGACTCAAGCAAATTGCAACGGTCGGCTCAGATTAATTCTATTTGGGCCAAACTCAATTCGGTGCCTATTGAGACTGTAGGGAGTCTGTTTTGAGATTCGTGACATGTTAAATGAGCCGTCCGATAGTAATTTGCTTGAGTCAGGTAACCTGAGGTGATGTGAATTCTAAGGAACTACATATATGTTGCGGTTACTTAGATTATTTCATGCACGATTAAGGATTCCTTCATTTCCTTCACGGCCTTCATTTTCAGAAGTTATTTTCTTCATCATCTCTCTTCAGATGCAATGTCAAAATTTAATCTCTAGATAGGAGCGTACCCAATAAGGCACAAGGAGGACAGTTGTTTGCCCCTCCTAAATTTTAAAATTTAGTGGAAAAATATAGCCATTGTTCTTCTTTGCTCCTCTGAAAATTGTTTTGCTCCTCTCTAGATTCAGTAAGTCTAAAACTTTCTTCAGCGTTATTAAAAAGAAAATTTAACGGGCCAAACCCAAAGTCAAATTTGCAAATCGCTCCTCTCTTAGAGCCGACGCAATAATTTATTTTTCTTCCTTTATTTCAGCATTTATTTCTGTTTTTTTATTTTTTTTTATTTTTACATGGGTTTCTACTCAGAAACTCAACTTATGTAACCATCCACGGTTAATGAAAGAACCTTATTGTTTCTCAAAAAAAAAAAATCATAGCGGGTCGGGTCGAGAAGAAGATGGGTTGAAGCATGGGATAATCCATTCGGTATGGTGACATTGTGTTAGCGAGTGAAAATCATTGGACTTTAGTTTACTGGGCTCTATCAATTCCTGGTAAAAATTAAGATTAGATTTTAATTAGGCTTTTGGGAAATATTTTGGTTTCTGGACTATACCAATGGACCAAACTGGTTGTTGATTTTTCAAATTTAAGAAGAAAAAAAATTAATTAAAAATGAAGATGAACTGTAACTAAATTTGTATATAAGTCAAGACATATTGATCCCATGTGTGATGCTACCAGATTAGTTGAGTTAATCCGTCTGATGAAAATCACAATAAAAACATCAAAAAATTTTAGCATGAGATGATGATACTTAATCCTCGTCTCACTTTTAACTTAGATACTAGATTTCAAATCTACTACATTTTTACATGAATGATGATACTTTAACTAATTTTAACCAATTGTGTTAGACGTGATTCTACAATATTAGATTATATCAAATTAACTAGATATGATTCTAATCTATTTATAGAATATGAAGATTTTAATTTAAAATTATTATATATTTGAATCAGATTTGCTGCATGTCAAGCTTCATGTAATCCATTTTCTACAAACAGTCAAGAAATTTTTATATGTCCCAACTAAGAATTGATACCTCAAATTTATGAAACAGAGAAGAAAATGAGGGGAAACTTAAGAAATCTAACTCAATTCTAACAAATACAATTATCTATTTTCGCCATCAAATACATTGAATCGTGTAATAATTCCTCTATTTACGGTCCACCCCGAGAAGTGAATTTTACCCAACTTCCCCGTTTGACCACAATCTTCTGAGGTGCAATGTCCTCTGTTTAATAAAATACTAGATATCTCCATTTTCTCTTACACATATAATTCTCTCGAATATGTATTAATTTACAACTAAAAATAGATAAGCTGAATTGATTAAGCAATTAAGTTGACACTTGGACCGAATCTGAAATGGTAATTAGGATACTCAAATTATCCAGTCCGTTTAAAATGGATAGTCAAAATTTGCACAGAGACCTTAACGCTTTTTCGTTTTTTCCTTCTAATGTTGCCAAGGTACGTCTTCAAGATCTCTTTGTCTAGTACCTGTTAACTTCTTTAATAACAGAAGAGAAAGACCTGAAAAAACAACTAAATAAAGAAAAATATATATATAATCAGATAACACCAAATTACCTCAGTAAAAGAAAGCCATTAGGAGCCCATTGGAGGGCTCACATCCTTTTCCTCTTCCTCTCCATTTCTTATGAAGCAAAACAAAAACAAAAAAAATTTAGATAAAGGTGTTATTGTACAGGGAAATTTTGAAAGATATATAGCTCAAAGCCAACGGGATAGAAGACCGAGATGAATTTCAGAAGAGAAAACAAAGAAGGTGGTGGTTCAAAGCATGTGCCTCTGGTGGTGGTGGCGATAGATAAAGATAAAGGCAGCCAGAATGCTCTCAAATGGGCTTTGGATAATGTTGTTACCTCTAAGGGAGAAAGCATAACCCTAGTTCACGTTAATACACACAAGGCTGCATCTAGTAAGTTTAATTTCATGGAGAAATGAATACACAGTTTCATAATTGAATATATCATTTATGCATCTTATGCACGAATGGTGTTCATTTCATGCATGTGAATTTTATTTTTCATGATTGCATTTATGCATTCACCATGGAGAGCAAATATACAAGAGAAGCATTTGCACCATGAGGAATGGTTGAGTGGTTCTCTAATGATGATTTTTCCCCTTTTCTGTTGTGGGCTCATGGAATACATAATTTGTCTTTTTCAAAATTGAAATTGAAATAAATACTGAGAATTAATCAGGGCATCATGCTGCCATAATTGGCTATAGCATCACCCGATATATGAGTTTTTATTCTTACAATTACTTCTTTTTCTTGTCATACAATATTAGTGAACGTATAGTTTTGTGTGTGCAAATTTTGAAGAAGTTTCTTTTTGTTGTGATATAAATATTGTAATATATGACTAACATTTCATCCCATTTCTATTGTGTTTCTGATGCACTAGCTCCCTCGGAAGATGGTTCCTCCGTCAGGGATATTTTCGTTCCTTTCAGAATATTCTGCAAAAGAAAAGATGTAAGCACTTAGTCTGCATGTATTGCAAAATTTCAAATATTGTTGCCACAGCATAGTAGGTTATGTAGTCTTGGTTTATTTTGAGCCAACTTGAGATCATCAGCCTAATTTTTCTATTGAAACATAATAAGAACTTGACCCAAGATTTCATCAAAATCATTAATCAAGCTATTCTCAACTATATTGACAAAAAGATATCAATACAATTCACTTAATGCAACCATTTTCCAAATAAACAAGCATTCTGAGTTCTGACCAACAGATTGACTATTTTTTTCAGGTAAGTTGCAATGACATAATTATTGACGAAACAGACATAGCGAAAGCCATTGTAGAATTCATATCACAAGAAGCTATTGAGAAAATAGTCTTAGGAGCACCATCAAGAGGTTTCATGAGGTAGGATACATATATACATCAGTAAGTTATTCAAGAAACATCATGACGCACCCGGTTATGTCGATTTAAGACCTCAGAAAAATAGTATTTTAACATGAATATTTTTTTAATTTGAGTTTCCAACAACATTTGGTCCAATATATGACATACCATATAGACCTTCACAAGAATAGGATTCCACCAGTTGCACACTGGTGGCTTATACAATCTGACCTATGTGGTGTGTACGCCTGGAAATTTTTTAAGATCGTAGACTATAATGGATAAAATTGATAATATCTCTGTATGAATTAATTGTATTGTCAGATTCAAGAGTGTAGATGTTCCAGCCAATGTCCTGAGATCTGCACCAGACTTCTGTACTGTGTATGTGATCTCAAAAGGCAAGATCTCATCTTTTAAAAAGGCAGTGAGAGAGGCACCGACTGTTTCGCCTCTACGTACACAAATAGAAAACCAGACTAGCATGAAGCAAGAGACAGTAGAATATCAAGTTGTCAATGCACTCAGAGGTTTGATTATCTACGTCAACAAGTATTATATTGGTCGAACCCTGAATTAGATCAAGTTTAATTATACAAATTCAAAGATGGTAGTGAAATTTATCTTTTAAAATGAAAGAACATTGACCAGTAAAAAAATACTTCTTATCGATTTATTATTTAAAAAAAATACAAATTCTAAATTACGAATACAGTCCAAATCAGAACACATATTGGGAAGTGTTTGATAGCGCTAACTAGTGCACCATGTAATTCATGAGTAAACACAAGTCCACTATACCTTTTTTATCATAATCTGAAGTCTGAAATGTGTAATTTTTCTTTTCTTTTTGTTAATTATTAGGTGAGCATGCACGGGAAAATCGAAATAATTTTTTGGAGAAAGAAATTGTGATGAGGTAGAACTCTCTCCCTCTCTTTCTCTCGCTCACTCTCTTTCTCTCTCTCAACAATACACACTTTGTTCCACCTTCAATTTGAATTATATGAGTTAAATTTTCAAATCAAATAGGTCACCATTTACACGTCCAGGTGCACCCCGATTTCCTTCAAGAACAAATAATGGATTGAATAACAGAGCAGAGAGTGAAATATCATTTGTCAGCAGTGGTCGGCCAAGCACAGATGGAGGACCACAGAGAACGTCGTACGTGTCGGCCGATAGCTTTGAGTTGCCTTTCTCGCCACTTAGCTCGACAAACACAATGGGAATGTTCTCGTATACTTCTGAGAGCTCTCTCTCTCCGACTATGATGGTATGGGCACTAGTCTATTCAAATTCTCAAATAGGCAAAACTAGATTTTCTTGTAGTCTTTTTTAAATTATCATTGCTGGAGAGTAGAATGAGTTCATGTTTTTCTACATTTAGGGGGACGATTCAGAAACAGAGATGGGTAGGCTTCGTTTGGAACTCAAACAAATGATGGACATGTACAATACAGCATGCAAGGAAGCACTTGATGCCAAAAAACAGGTAAATTTTTGCACTGGCATGCCAACAGCTTGAGATATGCAATATTAAGGAAAAAAATATTAACTTTTTCGACATCAAGAAATAACAATAACAAATCAGCATGTTAAGAAACAAACAAAACATACATTCCATATATTCTGGCAAACTTCTACTAAAATGCATAAATTGTAGATGGTTGAATACCGCCAATGGAAATCAGAGGAAGAAAGTCGACTGTTGGAAGCCAAGCGGGCACAAGAAGCCGCATTGGATATGGTTGAGAAAGAGCGTGCCAAATGTAGAGCTGCGATTGAAGCTGCTGAGAAAGCAAAACAAATCGCAGAGATAGAGGCACAGATGCGGATCAAGGCTGAAAAGAGAGCAATGGAGGTACTGTGTCTGATTGGAACTTTAGTCCGGTAGTGAGCCAGAGAATACAGGAGAAGTACCAATTATGCATGCATATTTACCAATGTCTCAGATTTTGGGTACAGATTGTGTTGAAATTAATTAATAGCCGACCCAATTACGCTCAAATCACTTTGTATTGTGTACCAGAATAGGTTATCAAGCTATTTCCATCAGCCATTACATAATTAACCTAACTAATTTTGTGCGCAGGAAGCTGAGGAGCGCTGGAGAGCAGTAGCGAACTTGACCCATGTGGATGTGAGGTATAGGAAGTATACCATAGATGAGATACGGATAGCAACCGATAACTTCTCTGCATCTAAAAAAGTTGGGGAAGGAGGTTATGGCCCGGTTTACAAATGCTATCTTGATCATACACCAGTTGCTGTAAAGGTTCTTCGGCAGGATGCATCACAAGGGAGGTCACAGTTCCAGCAAGAAGTAAAGCAGAACTAAATTGTTCTTGAATTTAATCTCCAAGATAACCCTAATAAACATATTAACTTACGACATATAATATTATTATATATACACTTAACATAAAGTTGCAAATTAATTTCTAGGTGGAGATTCTAAGCTGCATCAGGCATCCAAACATGGTGCTCCTACTTGGCGCATGTCCCGAGAATGGTTGCTTAGTATATGAGTACATGGCAAATGGAAGCTTAGAAGACCGCCTATTTATGCGAGGAAATACACCACCTATGCCGTGGCAACACCGATTTCGAATTGCAGCGGAGATCGGTACTGGCCTACATTTCCTCCACCAAGCAAAACCAGAGCCACTTGTGCACCGTGATCTCAAGCCAGCAAATATTCTTTTAGACAGAAATTATGTGAGCAAGATATCAGACGTGGGGCTAGCCAGGCTTGTCCCGCCTTCGGTGGCAGATACTATGACTCAATACCGGATGACCTCAGCAGCTGGAACTTTTTGTTATATTGATCCTGAGTATCAACAGACAGGTATGTACCTGGTTAGACCTGAGTTGCAAGAAGTACCATATAAGAGCAAAAAGTTCCAAAAAAAATACTTTTGTGATAATTCTACCAATAAATAATGGATGAACCCACAGTAATATCTTATTCTCACAACAAACAGGATATATAATTGTTCTGTCCATGATCTAATACAATAGCCTGTCAAGCAAACAACCCAGGAAAAATTTAGCCCAGTTTTTATTATCAATTTATCATACAACCCCTGAGATACTTTATACTGAGTTACTTGCAAAAGGTGGACCCAAAGATAAATCACAAAACAGCTTCTCAACTGACATCATGCCACACAGGTATGCTTGGAACAAAATCTGACATTTATTCCTTCGGCGTAATTCTCCTCCAAGTACTCACTGGCAGACCACCAATGGGACTAAGCCACTATATGGAAAATGCAATAGAGAGGGGCACCCTTCCAGAATTGCTTGATCCGACGATACCAGTTTGGCCGATTGAAGAGACTGAACTTCTTGCTAGACTCGCGTTAAAATGCACTGAGTTAAGAAGAAAGGATCGCCCTGACTTGGCAACAGATATTTTGCCAGTGCTTAACAGGCTGAGAGCTATAGCAGAGGCAAACATGCAACACTGTCACATGGGGGCCGGCATGGGATCGCCATCTTTTGTGTCTAGCCTCGCCTCTGTTCCAGTAAGTTAAAAGTTAATTAATGGGCTGAAACGTTCTAGATTTGAGATATATCTCTAGTCATGTGAAGAAAATATTAACTGCACTATTTGGTGCTGGTACATTGACAAATGTTTGACTTTGGGTTTTCTCAGGATTTTACTGGAAGTGAATCAGGTTTGACATCTTCTGGGTGCGAAAGCTCAAGAAGCAGGTCGACTAGCTAGCTCATTTTGTAACAAACCATTTAAAAGTATACCTAATAGAGGTAAATATTTACTAATGATAACTATTTATTCATAAATACTTAGTTTACTGGTAACAAGATAGAATTCTGCCATCCAAAATTAACAACCTCAATTTCCTATTCCCTTTCTCAGGTTTTTTGGAATCTGTCTCAATTGAGGAATCATAAAGGGGCCTTCTCACAAGCTTGCCTAGAAATAAACTTTTACCCGAGAAATAAATCAACTACTATCTGGATCCTTGTGAAATGTTCTGGTTTTGAAAGCAATTAGATGTAAACTAAGATTCTCTCTTTTCCTTCATACATTTCTGCTTCTAAGATGAAACAATTTCCGGCGACACATCTTTTGATTCATTGTCATCACAATCAGAGAGAGCATCAAATTTTTACATCCACGCTTTTTGAACATTAATGTGCAATTTTGTAAAAATTTGTATATGATCCAGTACTACATGAGCCCGTTTGTATATTCTGTAATATTTGTGTATATAATCAAATTGACTTGAGTTTTTGTGATTACCAAACAAATACGTAAACCGTTATTCTTCCTACAGTACATTTGTTCAGAAAACATTATATCCAATTCAACAAATTTCTGATTTCATAGAAATTGATTTATGGACTGAACAAATTCTTGTGGCCAATTTGGCATCAGTTGCTTTGTAAAATGAAACTTACACCAATACAAATTTAGTTTTTCCATCAATACAATCTAGTAGCTAAACTTTTTTTTTTAAAGAATCTAGTAGCTAAACTTGAGATTAGCATTCAAAATTTGAATGATTATAATGCAAAAGAATATTGATGATCGTAATACATTAAGAATTAATGAGTTTGTTTGAAGAGAATGATAAATTAGTCATTTCATCTTAAAATAAAAGATTAATAATAAGTTTAAAATTAAATTAAAGAAAGGAAAAATGAGAAAGGTTGTTTGTTTTTAGTGAGGAAATAAGCAATTTTTATGTTTTGATGGAGAAATTAGTCATTTGCAAATGCTGCTTTAATTTTGTTAGTTTTGTAGATTTACAATGTGATAATCATGTTAAAAAAAAGTGGAAATCACGTCTGACATAATAAAAAAAAAGTTGCTACTAATTAATTAACTATCAGTCTATCATCCAAGAAATTTTGCACATCTTTCGTCCAGTACAGGGTTCATTTTCTTTTGCTTTAAAATTCATGCAGGATGTACTCCTCAAATGTACATGGTGCGTCCTATTTAGAGTGAAAAAAAGGTGAATTCTGTACTGGACGAAATCTGGATGATTAAGAGTATGTGCATCATATTTATGAGAGCAAAATTAATAACTAATTTTGATCATCCGATCATATAAGAATAAGTGAGAAATGTTTCTTTTACCTTTAGAATTACTTTTCAATTTTAATAAGAAAATACTCACCAATATATATTCATTATAACCAAAAAAAATTATGATTTGATTTTAGAAAACTTCAATAACATAACATATTATCTGTTCAAAATAAGTATAAATCATCCAACAGTAATACTTTGACGCTTGGCCCTTGTGAATGAATTCGGATCTTTAAAGTAATCCAAATTTTGAGTTTGGATTCGAACCGTCCGATCTGCTTTGGCACGAATATTAAAGGAGTCCTCTTTATTCTATATCGGACTGGATTGACTCTGATAAGACGGTCCGGACCCAAACCCAAAATTTGGGTTACTTAAGGGGATCTGAACCCTTTGTGAATCCGGAAGCGTATCATCGGGGTACCGCATCACTTTACGAAATCCCAACCAAACGATGCTTTTACGAGCCAGCGATAAATATATGGAAGGTCTTTAAGATTTGTACCCGATTAAACCGGACAGCTGGGATTCCTCATTCTATACAGAGGGTACCCCACTATATCTGGAATCTGTATCCCCTCAGGTTACCTGGGTGCAATAGAGAAAAATCAGACCGTTCTTTTAGCTCTGGCATGAATCTTGAAGCGGGCCTCCTATATTTAAGGGGATGTGAAGAATGAAAGAGAATGTAATGGAATAGAAAGAAAGATTAACATATATTAACTTCTTTGTATTTGGATAATTAATGAGGAAAAATAAATTTAACTTTTCATTCCGTCTTATTTCTTATTTGGTTGATTAAAATTTAGAAGGTTAATGAAATATTTTGTGGTTGTTGTAGGTTTGTGACAAAAAAACCTGTATGAGAATTATATAGGCAAGATATAGAGTTGGGCATTTGTATTTTTTGTTCTAAAAATATTTGTAACAAAATTTATTTCTATCTGTTACATTCCAAATCAGGATAGAAACTGATTATATTGATTATAATGATACAAGGAACATTTCACCTCATGTATCCTTCACCTCCGACATAATTTTGTCAACCAAACATGATTTGACGGAAAGTTTTCTTTTTTCCATTCCCTCTCTTTCTCTACTCTCCATCTAAACAAGGTGTAAGTAGAATTCACATCACCCCCGGTACAGTAATAGGGAATCTTTTACAATTACTTGATCTGGACCGTTCTTTTTAACTTGGCACGAATCTCAAAGCCTAATAATACTGTCTCCTCCTTCAGCCCGAATCCCAAACCGGCTGGGAGTTAATCTCAAACTGTAAAGTGAAGGGAATATTTTACGGTACCGGGTAGAATATTTGCCCTATCTAAGTAGACACCGAATTCTTTTGACCCGTCTGTCGTCTTTCTCTGTTGCACCTATGGACACGGACCCCTGTATCTGAACTATGTGAATCTGCCCGTGGATGCAGGGGCGGATCCAGTGTAGTCCAGGGGGGGCAGCTGCCCCCCCTGGATTTTGAGTTTTAGTGGAAATTTATCGGTTCCGACCGACTTTGGCCCCCCTGGATTTTTTTTTGCCCCTCTCTGGACGTTTAATTTGTAATTTGAGTTAAATTTAGGGTTAAAATTGAAATAAATCTGTTGAATTTTGATTGGTAATTAGAATTATAAGTCAGAGCATCAGATTTTACAAGTCAAAGCATTGGAAAGTATAAGTTAAAGCATTGTTTTTTGTCGAGTACCTAATTAGTTAATGGATTTAAACCTGATTCGATATTTTTTTGGCCCCCCTGACGAAAATCCTGGATCCGCCCCTGCGTGGATGTCCAGAGAAAATACTACTTTAAATAACTTCTTAATAAACGTGCATCTGGCCTCTTCTAAGTGGGCTGCTGGTAGTGTATTTTGGCATACCGTGTTTTGGTGTGCTTGGAATAAGGCTGTGCCGTATCAACACCTCAAAATTTCTAGACGTACCGTGCCACACAGTGCTGAAAATGAACACAACACGTTTAACAGCACAACATGGTTTGGTACGATGTGTTTCGGCGTGTTGTGCCATACTTACACGTACCGTGTCAATTTTTTTTATTTTTAGATTTTGATAATTTGTTTCTTTAAAAATCTGTAAATGTCCAAAAAATATGGAAAATATTCAAAAATTTGGAAATAAATTAGATTACTTTCAATTTTTTTATAAATATTTTGTAGTATTTTTGTGTTTTGATACAATTTGGAAATATATTTGTAAGTAATAAAAAAAATTGAAAAAATATCTAAAAAGTAGGAAAATTAGACGTGCTATGTTGTACCGTACCGTACTGTACCATGTTATGCCCGTATCTAGACGTATTGTGCTTAACATTGCTGATTTTAACAAAATCCAGATACAACATGGTTAAAAACACAGTACAAGCACGTCTTAACATGACACATCTTCTTAGCCGTACGTGCTAGTACGTGTGCCCGACACATCCTTTTACAATACACTAGCCGTTGGGCTTAAATTTGATGGGGCCCATGTACTCCTGCAAACTTTTATAGTGCTTATTAAAAACATCAGTAACTGGTGTTAGGGAAAAAATCATTTTACTTGTACAGCATGTCGACCAGGTTATACGTGACTAGTTTGGCATTACTGTGTAAGCGACTAGTTTGGCAGGTACACATACTGAATCAACTAGCACTCGTAATTAGATTTCAATTTGACAGCAATGTGCATCCGTTGCTAAAGTGTTCTCACAATTAATTCCTTGAAACAATATTTTGGGCTGAAATGACAGCTCTGAACTAGAAGGCTTCATATCGCCGGTTTTTTTATTAGTAGGAAATAAATAAAAATATCGAAAATAGAAAACGTTTATGTAGAAATTTGTGTTAGTTTTGTGTTTTAAAAGTTATCTTTTTGTTAATTATTTTTATATGTTAAGTTTATGAATTGAATGTTTATATATATTTTGTTCGTTGAGTTTGATGTTTGACTTTAGAAGTGTTCAAAAAGATATTCTTGGTCTTGAACCATAGAACTTTAAATCATAATAAATATACAATTCTAAAATATTCGCAATCTTGATAATTAGCATGGAACACTAATATATCGCAAAAGGATTGTCGTTTTAAATAAAAGTACATTGTAGTTCTATAAATGTTGATAAAAGATTATCATTTGATAACACGAATGTATGGAAGGTTTCATACATTGAACAAGACCTAACAAATGAAACATTATATGGATTGTGTTTGTGTCATTAATGGTTTCATTGTGTCTACGAATTCTAAGATATGAGACTGTATATTTTTCACATGAGAAATGTACAATGTAATTACTATTAAAAGTTGCTTATTGCAAGTGATGATAAAAATAGTAGTTCTTTATATATGGTTTGTGCGGGAGAAAGTTATATGTCAATAGTATCATTGTCCCTCATTTACAATGAGTGATGATATTGTTGGGCTCCCTGGTAGAGTAGAATTATGAATGCATGCAATATAGTTGAAGCGCTGCCAACTATATATTTATAATTTACTCAAGAGACTATGAAACGAATATATTACAAAGATGACACTGCCCTACTTTGTATATTATTCATAATATCACGAGGCAAAGAATGAACACAAGTAATGTTATTTATAACATTGCTACATGATCGTGTTTTGTAAACTAGTTACATAACATCTATGTTAATTGGGTGACTATAATGTGTAGCTAGAATACCGCTTATAGTTTATGATAATAAAATAATTTATACCATTACCAATTTAACATAGATCCTCGATAAAGGTCACACCATTTGAACAAGAAACAAGAAAGTTATTTTATGTTTTATATGGTGTGTGACATTTCATATGATATGAGATAAAACACATGTGATAAAATGTTGAAATAAAATGTCATATGTCGTAACAGCTTACTGTAAATTAAATTAGATATGTGAATAATATTATTTGGTGAAATGTAATGTAAAGCATAACGCCCCGCCCAATTCCCACTTACCCCAGCTCCGTAAAAGAAAAAATTGCTACAGTGGGACATTATGAACCATAACGTCCATACTGTAGCAACTTTTTTTGGATTTCATTTTCATATAAGTTAAAAAAAAATCATTTTCATTTGAATTCCGAAATCAAAATTGAAATTAAAATAAGATTGGAATTGTTCAAATTGGAATGTTTGGCTGTCAAATATATTCAAATGAGATTGAAATTAAAAAGTAAATTTACAAATTAGTTATTTGTTATATATATAATCTAACAATCAAATATCATACATGTTGAATATTGTAAATTGTTCAAATTTTATGTTATGGAAAATATTTTTTATAAACACTACATATAAATCATATATATAATACCAGAGTTCTAAATACCGCGCTATAGCGTTTTCGGACCATAAAAGCTATAGCGCGCTATAGCGGCGCAATATATGAATAGCGCCTTCTTTTAGCCGTTCCGCTATGACGAGATAAACGCTATTTAAACCTTTGTATAATACTCATAATGTTGGATTTAATTTTTTTACGTGACTGGAGGTAAAGTGGGAATTTGACGGGACGTTATAAACCATAACGTTATTTTTTTCTTGTGAAACTGTTCCTCATTGTCGTTATTTTTTCAAGAAGAAAAGAGCAAAATCTAGAAAAGACTTGATGGAGAGGCAACAGAGAGAACGGCTCTCCAACAGACTCACAAATTAGCTCTCTAAAAATAAAGTTACGGCTGAGGAGTTTAATTAAAATCAAAACACCAATCACCATCGGTTGAACTCAAAACCGATGGAAAAGCAAATAGGCTGCGGCCCATTAATTGTCTTCAAATCAACACTAATGGCCAGATTGTGTTACTTTTCAATTTTGTCAACAACCATAATCCATTAATCACTTATTTGTTACATGTACTTTCACAAAGCAAATATTGTTTTTTATGGGATCATGTCAAGATGTCAGGATATAGTGAACTAAATTTTCTGATATCATTCAGTTTGCAAATCAATTGCCTTCTACACATAGAGCAGCTTTCTTGTTAGTTTTCAGTGCAGTGTGCTGGACCCTATGGAAACATCGTAATTAACTATGTTTTGAAACTGGTAAGAAAAAATCAGTTAGACAAATAATATTACTTATCATCTCTCTTGTACATTATTGGACATGCAAGATGAAACAGCAGGTGACAGCTTCAACAGCTTTGTGGCTCCCAGTGGACATTGATGTTCCGCCCCTTGCCAGTTGGCATCCAGATGAGTATGCAGAAGAGCCAAATATGTTCGATGACACAGGTAACCAGCTGGTACCATATGCAGAAGAAGATCACTAAAAGATGGATTCAGGATGCAAAGCCAATTTTTGTTATTACCAAACTTAACCTCAGTCCCATAGAGTGGCTTAGCTTTAAGGATAAAAGTGTTTACTTTGTCGGTTTTTGGTTGCTTCCAGCTGAAATGCAGCTGATGATGAACTCTGTTATCAATCTTTTTGGTGTGTAGTGGTTTCCAGCTGAGTTACAGCTGATGAGTATTTCTGTTAGGGACTTTTATTTTGTTGTTATTAGAACATGAACTAAATGGTTGTAAGTTAACTATTTCGTGAATGAAATGGATTTAAGCTTTTTTATCAAAAAAATTCATGTACTAATGGATCAGATCAGGGCTTGAACTAAATTACCTAAGTTTCCATACGAGGTCCTAACAGTAATATCTTAACAATGACCATTAATCTAAGAGAGAAAATCAGCCTCTCATATGTTTACAAAATACATCCATTAATCCTAAAATAGACAACATAAAGAGAGATGAAATAAGAAGAGAGATGAAACCCTCTGATTGCAGTCTCCTTCGCTTCAGAAATTTGATGTTGTACTCCTCTTCGTCAAGTCTCCTTCCTTCTCCTACAATAAAAAATTCCAAAATATCGCAAACCCGATCTTTGTGTCTAAATTAATATAAAAGCAAGATAATTGATCAAATTTCAAGTGAGAACCATAACAAAATATACGTCTAATTAGCACTCATCAATTAAGGGCAGAGACTAATTTTAGCTGCTAAGAATTTGGCATGACAAGAATTTCGTCGTCTTCTTTCGAAATTTATGTGTCAAAACAATTACTTATATTTCAGCATTGTAAAATAAATCTACTTCTAATAATATGTGAATTTGCAAATAAACACTTATTTTATTACAAAGTTAAAAGTTTCAAAACGAATTTATTTTTTAACAGATAAGTGATCTTTATAATTTATAGTTACTTTTTTGTAATATTCAAACAATATCTCGCAGCATATTATTCCTTTGTTTTAGTTCAGAATATGTTGGAAAGAATGCAGTTTATATATTTTTTTATTTATTAATTAATATATTATCGTATATGTATTGATTGGTTGATTCAGTATAGATGTATGAAATTTGTCTTCATCATATTATCTGAAATGTCGGCTAAAGAAATAATTTTCGCACAATTATTTTGAACACATGTATTATTTTTTTTTTAAACTTCACCTTAAAATGTTGTCATATAATAACAGTTCTTTTTTTATAAAATCTTTATTCACTATTCTATATTCGGGATTACATATTTTAGGGACGACCCCGCATGTCAGTAAAACCCGGTTCAGCGTACCCAATTAATACCGGTTCAGCGTAAAAGACCTAACCTCACCGCCTCGCTTATTTCTCTGACCCCCGGTCTCCCTTTCCTTTCCCCCACTCCAAGCAAACCCAGAAACAACACCCCTACCCCCTCCCCCCCCCAACTTCTCTCTCTAGCTATCTGTAGGAAAAGAAAAAAAGAACAGCTATGGCGGCGGCAGCGGTGAGCTCAGCTAGCGGGTTGCTAGCGATGCTGACGGAGGAGCAAGCAGAACTGAAGCTGCACGCGCTTGTCAACCTTAACTCGCTCGTTCACCTCTTCTGGCCTGAGATCTCCACATCCGTCCCCACCATGTAAGTGTGTGACAAAACCTAGCCCGAATTGTAACCCTAACATCCAAACTTAAGTTTCTCTTACCCCGATCTGGCATTCCAATGAGAAATTTGGAAAAAAAATTTGAACTCCTTTAAAAAACAAATATTATTAGGAAGACGGTGTAGCCTTTCGAACCATTGTTGGTAATAACTGTTGTGATTGTATAAATAATGGTAAACCTTGCTGAAATTAAAAATTTGGGATGATTTCATGTTATGCTTTAACAGAGAAAGCTTGTATGAAGATGAGGAGTTTGACCAGAGGCAACTGGCTGCATTGGTTGTATCTAAGGTAGTTAAATGAATACAAAAATTTACTTGTATGTATATTGTAACTATATGCATTTTAGATGTCTGATAGTTTTCCTTTTTAAAATTAGGTGTTTTACTACCTAGGAGAGTTCAATGATTCCTTATCATATGCACTTGGTGCTGGGCCTCTATTTGATGTTTCTGAAGATACCGATTATGCTCATACCCTTCTAGGTTTGCATCATATTTTAGCTTCCTTTTTAACATTTTTTAACTATGTCGCTGCTTTTTGGGATATTCTTTTTACAACTCTTGTAGTATGTTAATGCCAAGGGTATCAAAATAGAACCACTGACTTGCTTTCAATATTGTCTGAAATGGTGAAAAGGTACACCGGTACTCCAATTACTGATACAATTGTGTTTTTTCTGAGTCTTGTTTGTACGGTATGCAGCATTCTTCATCCCAGCTTGCTATTTCTTTTCTTAGGGGTTTCAGTTTATTTGTTTCCTTTTATGATGTTAGTTTGTCATTTGTTTGTTGGCATTTGCAGCTAAGGCACTAGACGAATATGCTGCTGTCAGGTCCAGGCCGGTAAAACCAAGTGATGAAGATGCAAAGATAGACCCCCGACTGGAGGCTATTGTCGAAAGAATGCTTGATAAGTACGATTTGAAATTTCAATTAAACAAAATATATATGGGTTATCTTTTGTCAAAAAATACTAATTATTCGGAAGTTGCTGAAAGCCCTCGTGATTTTGTATTTCCTCATAAAAGCTTGAGTTGATATAATGATCATTCTTTATATTGTGTATGCAGAACTTGGATAAGTTCGGCTTCTCATTAAGAAAAATATATTTTTTTTAATTTTTCCTCTCGTTCAACAGGTGGTAACTTTCAGGTTTTACTGAAGTTTAAATTATATAAAATAAGAAAATGGTTTTTGGTTTTTAAGAGTATAAGAGGTTTTTTTTAACTGTCCGATGTGTGGTCGAATGGGTTGACTTGTGTATGGATAATTCAAGGGTAAATTTATTTTCTACATTACGTATTTTGGTCTCTTCTACTACCTCATCATAATTCGATAATGATTTATTTCTCAAATGAAAAATTATGGGTGGGTTTAGCAAGTAGCAACTAAAGGGTTTTTCTTTTGCAAGGTTAGTAGCAGTATTTTACTATGTTTTTTGTTTCCTCTTTATAATTGTCACAATCTATGTCTAGGTGTATATCTGATGGGAAGTACCAGCAAGCTATGGGAATGGCAGTTGAGTGTCGGAGGCTTGATAAACTCGAAGAGGCAATAACAAACTGTGATAACATAAATAGTGCTCTGTCGTACTGTATAAATCTTTCTCATCAGTTTGTTAATCACCGCGAGTACCGTTGTGAGGTTAGCATTCAGTTATATTTGTTTTTGCTCCATGCAGATAACGTCCATTACTTATCATCTTTGCAGATAACATGTGATTTAATAACTATGTGACTGTCCCATCTTCAAATCTTATTTATAAGTATGATTTGATTCTATGTGCAAATTAAATTACTTAGCCTAGCTTTTAGTGGCTTGATAACTGAAAAACCATTGGGTGCTTATTGTGAATGTGAGATACTGAGTGTTATTTGCGATGCTATAATGTTTGGTTGTGCTTTAAATGCTCCTCAATTGATTAACTGTTTTCCATGCAAAAGAAGGAAAATGTTCACCTTATATTTACCTTGTTCTCTTACTTTTGTTGTGTGCTCTAGGTGCTTAGATGCCTTGTTAAGATATATCAGCAATTGCCTCACCCCGACTACTTGAGCATTTGCCAGTGCCTCATGTTCTTACACGATCCTGAAACTGTTGCAAATATTCTAAAGAAGCTCCTTTTTGGTTCAAAGGTACCATGTCTCAAAGAAATGCAGCGAAGTCCTTTTCTATGTGTTATATCAAGAAAGGCATATTTTATTGATAAAATGCAAGTGTACTATCTTTTTACTTGGGTGAGAGAAGCCAAACTGAGTCTTGTGTAACATTGGTTCTGTTGTTTTAATTTGTCCTATTTGTGTTATTTCCTTGTAAGACAGAATAACTTCTATGATAGAATTATTGTTAGATTTGATTAAAATTTTTATGATAAACAAAAATTAGTAAAAGATCTTTCTGCAACTCTGTGATAAAGTTGGGGCATTTTTTTTTGAGGTTCTCATGTGAACTTTAGCTTTTGATTTATTCAAATTACCTATGTACTTATTTCTTTTCATTTTATTTGTTTCACAGGAGGATGCTCTATTGGCATTTCAAATTGCCTTTGACCTAGTGGAAAATGAAAACCAGGCATTCCTTCTCAGTGTGAGGAACCTTCTTGCTCCTACACCTAGCGTGAATCCTGAGGCTCCCACTGATGCCCCAGATGTGGCGGGTGGAGATGTACAGATGGTCGATGAATCATCCAATGAACCCAATGGATCTGCTGAGGTAGACCCTGCTGAGGTGTTGCAAGCTGAACGGCTTTCAAAAATCAGAGGGATTTTGTCTGGAGAGACCCCCATCAAACTTACCTTGCAATTTTTGTACAGCCACAACAGGTTTTCTATAAATTCACCTCATGATATCCTTTTTTCCATGTTTATTAGTTTTTCTCCAATTAACATAGTTCGGTTTGGCACAGGAGGATTTGGCCTCTGTTAGTTATTGGCAATCTTTTATAATTTCTATAAATTTTTTTCCCTGATTACTAGTTTTTCTCCAATTAACATAGTCTGGTTTGGCTCAGGAGGATTAGCCTCTGTTAGTTATTGGTAATCTTGTATAAATTCTTATGTAGTCCTGAATTTGTGGGCCTCAAGTCAAGGGTCTCTAAAATTAGGTTCAGTATTGAAATTGCAGTTACGTTACATATGAAAACCTGTTATATTCAAAACGGACTGAATATGATTTTGATGAATATATAAGCATGATGATGAATCTTACTATCGAGAGATATGGATTGAACAGTATGAAGTGGAAGATTGACTATGGTTTTGATGCAAACTTGTTTCTCGAAATGAGTGTTTAATTTATTGTGATTGAAACTTGGATATTATCATTATAAGGATATTTATGTGTGCTTTCTATCTCGTGTTGTGTGTGTTATAAACAGACAAGCTAATAAATTCTTGTCAAACAGGTCCGATCTCTTGATTTTGAAGACAATAAAGCAGTCAGTGGAGATGAGAAATAGTGTGTGCCACAGTGCGACCATATGTGCAAATGCAATTATGCATGCAGGAACAACAGTCGACACCTTCCTTAGAGAAAATCTGGTACTATTTACTGGGCTCTTCTTTTATCTTAAAGCATCGTATTAGAAATTCTTGAAAGGCAAATTTTATTGTTTAGGTAAATAAATTTTCAATTCAAAGTTTTTATAACAATTTCATGAGAATTCATTTATTTTGCACGTGAACCTTGACATGTAACTTTCTTCAAGGACCACATGTGTAATTTACTTAGTTTAGATAGTGATTTCAATTAATTTATTAGAGAAACTTAGGTTAACTTAGGTTATATTTTTTAACCTTTGATGAAAAAATTTATCTGCTAGAACACCCAAGCTCTAACATTTATCCCTTGGGAAGGATCTTCTTGTTTATGTTATTTCTTTCCCCTACTTTTTTGGTTTTGGTGTTCTCCCTGAGTAATTTTTTTTTGTAGTTTTAACCTTGAATTTTATTCACACAACAGATCTCCAAATTGCATCTTTTTTTGTGTGCTCACATTTTGAAAGCCCCTTCATAACTCTCCATCCACTCGTGGGCTGCTACTGAACCTACTTAATTTATAAAGATGGGATTCTGTTATTTATTTTTTTATTGCAGGATTGGCTCAGCAGAGCCACAAATTGGGCAAAATTTAGCGCAACGGCAGGATTAGGGGTGATTCACAAGGGTCACCTTCAGCAAGGAAGGTCTCTCATGGCTCCATACTTGCCTCAAAGTGGCGGTGTTGGTGCAGGCAGCCCTTACTCCGAAGGTGGGGCCCTCTATGCTCTTGGCCTTATCCATGCCAACCATGGTGAGGGGATCAAGCAGTTCCTCCGTGAGAGCCTTCGTAACACTACTGCTGAGGTAATGCTGTTCTTCTGCTGATTACGGTACATTATGTTGGAGGTCACTATATACCATGTTATGAATTTGTATTTCAGTTCTCCATTCAGTAAATGAACGAACTTTTGCCTCCATTTCTCGTTCCTCATCTCTAATGCATCATACTGCCTTCTCTTATCATCTTTTTGTCCATTACTTCCCGCCTTTCAATTTCACTTTCTCTTCCCACTTCCTTGTTGCTTTTGTAAGAGAAGAGAAAGATGTAAAAATACTGGAGGCTGAGATGAAGAGAGTTGAACATATAAATGGGTTAGAAAATAAGATGGAGTTTACTTGATTTAGACAACATGAAGAAAATCAGCAGCTCCAGGGAAACAGTTAAATTATTCTGGACTAACCTCAAAATTTGTACAAAGTTTCTTTTTCTGTGGCAAGATTCAAGTGTGAGGGGTATTATCCACAGGAGTCCTAGAAGGTTGGGCTTGGTAAAGTATGGTAATTAACTGGGTTAATCTGCAAAGTCCTCACATAATGATTTTCAACCTGGTTGTCTTAACACTGCTCCTGTATCCAGCTAAATGGCAAATGATTTTTGGTTGCTAAAGCAATTATCAAAAAGTATTATTAAACTCTCTGCAATATGCCTTTCCTTCTTCAACCTTTTGGGTTGCTTTACATGTGTTGATATTCTGTTGCTATAACTTCTCTATTTTCATCTGCTTGAAGATTTCAGCAATATTTATGTGACTTCTTTTTCTTTGATGGTGCTTACAAAGATGCCATTCTATCATTACAAATTTTGTTCTCATTCTTCTGATGTTGTACCTTGGTCAATGTATACATGCAGGTAATCCAACACGGAGCATGCCTGGGCCTCGGGCTTGCAGCACTGGGGACTGCTGATGAGCAGATATATGATGACATAAAGAATGTGCTTTACGGTGACAGTGCTGTGGCTGGTGAGGCAGCTGGTATTGGTATGGGTTTACTGATGGCTGGTACTGGTAGTGAGAAGGCAAATGAGATGCTCTCTTATGCACATGATACCCAACATGAGAAGATCATCAGGTAAGTTTACATTTGTTATGTACATTGCCCTTATCTTTGGCCAATCATTTTCATTGTTTAAAGTTAATTTGGCAGAGCCCAGTGCTGGACCCAAATCCAACTACAGTGCAGTGTAAAAGATGAATCCCCTTTTAATGTTGTGTTAACTTTTATGACCTAAGCTGCTTGGAAGGGTGTTTTACCATAATGCACTTTGGGTCAAGGGATGAATTTTCTTTGGAAGGTTGTTTTGCACTTGTGCTTCCACTGTACTGCTAATTGAACGCTGATGTATTGATCTCGTATTATCACATTCTATTGCTTTATGCCAATTAAGGTGGCCAGAGAGGTGTTGAACAAAACACCCAGAGAACAAAAATCCAATAAGGATATCTTAGACTGGCTTGGTTTGTTTCAACAGTGCATGTTCCTGAAATCTTGTTTTATTGTAATATTTCTTCAGGGGGTTGTCCCTTGGTACTGCACTGACAGTTTATGGAAGGGAAGAAGATGCTGATACCTTGATAGAACAAATGACAAGGGACCAAGACCCTATACTAAGATATGGTGGCATGTACGCCTTGGGCTTGGCCTATAGAGGAACTGCTAATAACAAGGCCATTCACCAACTCCTTCATTTTGCTGTGTCTGATGTGAGTGATGATGTACGCAGGACAGCTGTCCTGGCACTTGGTTTTGTCCTCTACTCTGAGCCCGAGCAGGTCAGCGAAACCCTAATATTGTGTTCTGAACATTTATCTATCAATCATCTTAGTGCTTGATATTTGATAATACCCTATTTCCAGTTAATAGATGCAAGACCATCAAATATGTCGATGTAGACATTCAACCCCCCGATATTCAGATGTTAGAAACCCAAAGAAATAATCAAACACATGAATCAAAAACTGAAAATAGTGACGAACAGGAGTGTCCTGGTGTGGTATTAGTACAGTTGACAGGACATAATATACAGGTAAAGAGTACAGCAGATAGTCTACTTCTGCCAGATACTGGACTTCCAGAGTAATAAGATCTAAATCAACTTATATTTGTTCTTCAACTAATTGGAGTTACCTATTGCGCAGACCCCCCGAATAGTGTCGCTTCTATCTGAGTCATACAACCCGCATGTGCGGTACGGTGCAGCTATGGCAGTAGGAATCTCTTGTGCTGGAACAGGATTGAGCGAAGCAATCTCTCTCCTTGAACCCCTCACATCAGATGTAGTTGATTTCGTTCGACAAGGTGCACTAATAGCTATGGCCATGGTGATGATTCAGACCAATGAAGCATGTGACTCCCGAGTAGGCGCATTTAGGTACTACTTTTTCCTTGTCCTTTTCATACTTTCTTGGAACTTTTATAGTGAATGATCTTATAAGCTAGCCTGGCCATTTACAACATTGGTTCCCTTAACCCAATAAGTCAAATAACAATGCTGGTGAAGATGATGGTTAATAGTGGTGAAAAGAATTCCCAAACAGGAATAAGAAACTTACAAGTGAACTAGAATAAACATACATCAACCACCAATAACACACGTTCCAGAATGTGAACCAAGCGTATTACTTAAAAGGTATAGTATGGTGTACATACATCTTGTACTCAAAGTTCAGAATACTTTAAATAATTTAGATCTCTGACCTTTTGTCCTTCCTCCCAGGCGTCAATTGGAGAAGATAATCCTGGACAAGCATGAGGATGCGATGAGCAAGATGGGGGCCATACTGGCCTCCGGGATCCTGGACGCAGGTGGCCGCAATGTTACAATCCGCCTCCTCTCAAAGAATAAACACGATCGCCTCACTGCGGTGATTGGTCTTGCAGTATTCAGCCAGTTCTGGTACTGGTATCCCCTCATCTACTTCCTTTCCCTCACCTTCTCACCCACCGCCTTCGTAGGCCTCAACTATGATCTCAAGGTCCCCAAGTTTGATTTCATGTCACATGCCAAGCCTTCACTGTTTGACTACCCCAAGGCCTCTACTCCCCAGGCGACAACAGCTGCAGTGAGGCAACCAACTGCAATCTTGTCAACTTTCGCCAAGGCGAAGGCAAGGGCTGCAAAAAAGGAGGCTGAGAAGGAGAAGGCAGCATCTGGTGGTGGTTCAGCCGAGAAGGTTGCCTCGCCAAGTGAAGGGGCTGCAAAGACTGCTGAGAAACCAGAGAAAGATAAAGAGAAGGAATCTGATGTCATGCAGGTAAGGTTTCACGACAAGTGTACATTGTTGGCAATTATAGTGCTTGTGTCCATGTGAAAAATTGCTGTCCACCATCGAAAGGAAGCATCCGCCTTCTCTTTTTATTTCATACACAAAATTCAATATTCTGTATTCTCTTCAATTGCTTTGCCTTCTGTTGACTTATTTATGTTCGGAAGGCACTTATCACAGTTACCTATTTCCTAAACTGGCAGTTCCACGAGTAAAACCTGAAATATGCAACCTCCCCCCCCCCCCCCCCCCCAAACACACAAGTAAAAGGAAATGGAAAACAAAATCACATATGAATGTCGCCTTCTACTGGAATTCTGAAGTGCACAACTGCACTGCAGTACTGTAGACATAAATAAGAAGAGGGTACCGTTAAAAAATCACGAATGAAAATGAGATATTGGAGGTGTACTTCATTTAATAAGTTGGTATTACAAAAATAAATCATAAATTTGAAAATAATTTTATGATGCTTCAGGTGGATAATCCAGCTGAGAAGAAGCCAGAGCCAGAGCCAACATTCCAGATCCTGATGAACCCTGCAAGAGTGGTTCCCTCACAAGAAAAGTACATCAAGTTCTTGGAGGGATGCCGATATGTACCGGTCAAGCTGGCGCCATCAGGATTTGTTCTATTGAGAGACCTCCAACCTTCTGAACCTGAGGTTTTTACCCTCACTGATGCACCCGCTGCTGTTTCTTCAAACCCTAGTGCCACAGTCCCAACCAGTCAGTCACAGCAGGCCTCTTCAGCCATGGCTGTAGAAGAGGAGCCACAACCACCCCAACCTTTTGAGTATTCACCATGAAGTTGCTTATCAAAGTTATTGTTCAGGTTGCAACCAATGAGACAGGTGGGTAGGGTGATTGGAGATTTGAATGACCATTTATGATTGTTTATATTTCTGCTGCGGTGCTGGTGCTGTATCTCTACTCATTTTCTTGGTAAGATCAAATTTGTGTTAATTTATGGGGTAGGTTTGGGAAAAGTTGGTTTTTGAGAACTTGTGGAATTGGTTGGTCATGTTGATTCAAAAGGTTCCTTGTGTTTCCTTGTATGGTAGTTTTGAACTTTTCCGAGACATGAGATTAGTCATAGTTGTCCCCACTAGAACATGTTTAGTTGAAAGTTATTTGCTTTGCAGTTGAAACGATGTATGTTTCTGATGTATTTCTTCTCTTTATCACTCTCATGTTGTATCTTGAATCTCATTATGTTTTTTATTAACTCGGTGAGCATAAAAAGTACGCGATATTTGGTTCCTCTTGGTTCGGCCTGAAATGTTCTGTAATTGTGTTTTTTTTACACCAATGATGCTTGGGGAACAAGATATATTATCCAGATATAAGAAATCTGCCTCTTGAAATGAAACAATTTTTAGAGCTCCGGCTGCTTATAGACTTTCCCTCTAAAAGAAATGAAAGCAGAAAAGGCTTCCATCAAATAAGAAAAAAAAACGTTGAGCTTCAGCCTGAGAACATGGAGTTGCGAAAAAAGAGAAACCAACTTTGCCTTTGGATTGGAAAGGTCAATTTTTATCAAAAAATAATCTGTAAAATAAGTTATCGAAGTTAATTTTTCACTCGATTATGTTTTTGATAGATTCCGAAAGAAATCAATAGTAACTTGTGAAGTAATAAAATATTAAAGTTGGATTATCGTCTGAGATCCATTCATAATTTCTAAATCAAATTCGCAAATCCTCTTGGTGAGCTTAAACTCAACGATAGGGTTACCAACTAAATTGGGAAGAATTATTTTTTTGGAGGGTTTCAATGCCTCTGTTTTTTTTTTTCTCAATTATACCTCTATTTTTTTAATTTTAATAACTTAAATTTTAAAATTAAATGTTAAAATAAAATCATTAGTTATAATCTATATCATTTTCCCTGTACGTACAAGACATTACGACATTTTAATTTTGTTTTGATTGGTATCAAAATCTTATAAAAAATACACTAATGTGGATAATTTATGGACGTTGATTTTTTAACTTACTGATTCATATAAAATAAAATCTCAAAAATAATAATTTATTATGTGCACATAGAGAAAATAATGTAAGTCGAATCTATGACTCTTTTATTTTGATATATAAATTTTAGAATTTTTATTGTTAGAAGATTAAAAAAAAGATACATAATAAAATGAAGGTATTTGAACCCTTCTCTATTTATTATTTGGGAAAATAACCTCACTAACTTCTCCAGACCTTGTGTATCCACACATTGTGCATAAAACGCGGGATATGGATTCAAGAGGCAAGATCCATGAATTCGTATCCTCCAAGTTAACTTGTATTTTGAGTAAAAATCTGGACCGTCCGATTTAGATCCGCACTAATATTAAAGGGGCCCATGTGACGACAGCAAGTCCTAAACTCCACTCTGTGTGTACAGGTTTCGTTTGATTTAATGAGATATTGAACAATTTAAGAGGATAATTTAGACAAAGAAGAGAGAAGATAAGAAAACATTTCATATGTTATCAAAAGCTTCAAGAAAAAAATGACATGACATCTCTTCTTATAATACATTTATCACATAATAAATTACTTAAAAAAACTAAAAGTTTAACTTAGAAACTAACACCACATAATAAACTTAGAAGTTCTAAATAACTCTTGAAAATTCTAACATAAAATGATATAGAAAATATACCTAGAAAATAGTAGCATAATAAAGTTTCATAGAAAACACAACATAATTTAATATTGCAATTAATCATCATAAGAAATGATAAACTAGTGGACCCCTTCTTGGCTCTTGTGCACTGATCATAAAAGAAGATTGAAGAGTAACTAAACCGTACTGAGTCCAGGTCCGAGTCCGAGTCCAAGTCGGATTTTGATTTTTGTCACCACACGTTATAGGCGTGAGCAGGATTGGTCCGAATTCTGATTGCACGGTTCAAAAATTAACTCAAACGATACGTTAATGCAGAGGATGCAGATTCAGATCCACTTTGGTTTCATGGATAAGCCATAAATTCCCTAAATGCTTCTTTATACTGTCACCACTGAGAGATAGGCTGCTTTTCATAGCACAGCTAGTGGACTACCAAGCACAACTTGAATCAGCAAACAGAACATGCCTCTTGACATCTCTTTTTCTTTCATGCTGTATGTAAAAGAAGACTGATGCACTTGCCAAAATCCAGCTTTCCTTTGAATTGGTGAGAGTGCAGTCCTCTGCAGTCAGCAAATTAGTTCATGCAAATGCTATCCATGTTGCATATACATTAGGCCTCTTAACAATAATTTCAATCTGGTTTTGCTGATGTGTACACAGGTATAAAGGTGAAAGAACAGATAGCTAAGGAGCCAGCACTAAATCCAAATGACGAATAAACTCACTCTGCCTGACATGCTTTTCATATTAACTTGATGCCCCTTTTTCCTCGAGTCCATTTTGGTCATAGGAGTGTGCAGAATTGGGTCAAATGCGGTAATGGAACCCGCCTTGGGTAATTCAAAATTTGTTATTTCCTGAGAACTATCCAACCTATCAGATAGATACTCCGAGAGAAGGTTGGCACTCACAATGTGTAAGCATGTTAGTAGAGCAACCACAAATTTAGAACCAACTTCTTAGGCAGCCATGTTGTATTGAGCTCTTGCATCCCATAATCTCAAGGATGGACCTGCTCCTAAGCCTCCCAAGTCCACATCAATTCAAGACAGCATTGTATCTTTAGCAGGGGCGAGACTAGAAAATTTAGTTAGAGGGGACTGAAACTTAAAATGTATAATTATTAATTTATAGCTAGTGGAATTTGAACCCAAGACCTTCCAAGTACAAAATATAATCTTAACCACAATGAAGAGAGGCTTAACTATATAAAAATCTTAAGAAAATAAAAATCAATTAAATTTCAACATACATTATTAAAAAAATTAAAATCATGATGTAGATCCGCCCTTCTTTGACGATATTGATGCAGCGGGGTTATTTGATTTTTGTTTTTATAACAGAAAGGTATTATTCTTGACCCCAAAGATAACATATTCTACTTATTTAGTTTTGTCTAACAAATTTCTCTTTTTTCATCACCACAAGTCAATAGTTTCACAAGTGTGGCCTGAATCGAAGGTGTAAGAGTATCCGTCAACTAAATTATCAGTTCAAACAACACAAAAGCTAAAATAAAATTTCAAAATATGCATTTGATCAAACTAAACCCCAATATGATGTTTGACATAATTTAATCAGTCACATCTCCAGATTAGCAAAATGCTCTTCAAGTAATTTCAGCTTCTGTGTATTTTCCTTGTTCATGATTGAAAGCTTCTCAAGTGACGGTTTTAAAAGAGAGGCCTGTGCCTCTGATGCAGGGTTCCTACCCCTTGGTGCTGTTCTTCTCGGAGTAACTGAAGAAGCATGACTACCATTGTACCGCTTCATCCTTGCACTGAGTGCCTCTATGGCTGAGTGCAATGCATCCAACTCTACTCCCACAAATCTATCTGCATTAGTTCAAAGATATCAAAATTTCAAAAATAGCATCTACAAAATTTTAGCATTTCAGAAAATTGTTGAAATATCATCCACACACCACTTTCCCTATTTTATTTAAAAGGTAGACAAACCATCCCGCTATTCTGGCAGCCTAGAATATTGGAGGGATACTCTGAAAAAATGGGGAAATAAAGGGCAGAACGTTTTTTTGTGCTCTTGGCTAGTGTTATGATACTTTCTGCAAGTCTCAAGGGTTTTGGTGCAGAACTCATGAAATTATTCCTATGAAGAAGTTCCAAATTTTCAAGAAATGGACTTTCAAGGACGAGATCGCCAACAATACGATAGGGACAAATGTAAATTTTTTGGCCTTGGTGTGCTACAATATCTGCATACACATGTTCCCTGGTAATAAATGGTAGTCTAGTACATACCAAGCTGTACCCTGAAATCTTTCTCGGCTTTAGACAACGGCTTCTTGTTTGCCAAAGGCAAACTTTTTAGTTTATTCAAACGTCTCTCCAACTCAGTATGAGATCCGCAAGCACGGTCTATTTTCTCGTGTATACTCTCTTCCTTAGTTTCAACATTTTCAAGTAACATCTTCACGGCGTTTATTTTTTTGTTTTGTTCTTCCATCAAAGATTTCAGGTGCCCCATGCGCTGCTTCAGCTCAATAGATACCTAATAAACTGTTATCAGTTACTAATTGAGAGTTAATTATAACCAAAATGATCTAGGAAAGTTGCACAACTGAGAATTCAGAGCAGCAAGATTGAAACACTGACATCAATTGAGAGAAACTTCATAGGGTCATGCTATTATTATATAATTGATGTTTAGCTAAGGCATAATTAACTAAAGTTCTGAGTCATTGGAAAATTTTAAATAATTGAGGTGAAATCACGTTAAGTTCCCATTAAACTTGGGATTAGTGGAATGCACGCCCACCTTCAATTGACCTAACTTTGACTTTCTTGCTTATTATTTCTATGGACCTTCACTGCACAATGAAGATTTATAAGGGGATAAATTGGGCTTGTACTTGAATGAAGCAGACATGCACGAGTGAGGGCAAACCTAATCAAAATTCAATCAAATCCAGGCTTCAATTACAAACCGAGACTTGATAGGATTAAAAAGAAGTCACAAAACAATCAGTACCTTATGCGCATACTCCACATAATTCTCTCGAAAAACCTTCATATAATGATGAAGTGTCGACCGACCTTCAATTGATTCAGGATCCATCATTTTCAAACTCCCGGATGAATTCAAAACTATTGCCTTTGGCCCTGCCAGCAAATCTTTACTCACATTTGTCATAACTCTACTTGATGCATCTATGCTTCCCGCTTCACCAGTTTCCCCCAAATCAACTATCACAGTCTCTTTCCACACCTTCATCTCAATCACAATGCATTCATAATTTTGTGTAACTCCAATTATATGTGAATCACCAAATGAATCTGCTATGGCAGCAAACCCGTTAAGCCCCTTATTGTTCCCTATGTTAAATACAGGCTGAACAGAAGGTGGTTTTGCACTTGTAGGTCCAACATCCACATCAGAGAAAGGGAGGAAATTAAGTGTGACCGCATCTGCACCCCCAGAGTGGACACAGTAGAACCTCTCTGCTACGACTGGGTCAGAAAATAGAGATAAAGACGGACCCTGCTGCTTTTGAGATGGGTCGGATAATGCCAAATCAACGACTGCTAACTCAAGCAAGGGGGGAGTCTGGCCGGAATCACCAGTGTTATGTGGGAGTGACTCACAAATCATGGCAACACCTTTTACTTGGTAATTTGAGTCAAGGCTGAAGTGAGGCCCGGCATCAGTGGCCCATTGTGGGTGAATTTCATCAGCTAAAGCCTGTATATAGAGAAGGCCAGTATTAAAGGCAGCTACAAGGATTGAGTCTTTCCCAGCTGAGGTGTACAAGAAGCTGACAGCTCGGCCTTTTAGAATGTCGGTCTCTTGGCCATGGGAAATTTTGCGAAGAGGACCCTGCAGGAGTTCAAGTTGTTTTGGTGAAAATAGGCAACAAAAAGTAACATAATTGAAAAAGCAACAAGACATGCACCATCATAATCTGTGAAGAAAACCTCAAATTAACTTCAAGGACGTAAATCATATCGACCATAACTGCAATAGTACAATCCAACCATGAGTTTTCACATTCCATCTATGCATATTTCGTTTTGTTCTATTTGAGGTTTGGTAATGTGAATGAGATTCTACAACAAGACATCAGGAAAATAAATCATTTACACTCTGTCCATAGAAAAAATCCTTTTATTAAAAAAAAGATAAAAGGAGAATAAAGCAACCTGTAATACGAGAGAAGCATCTAGAGAGGCATAAGCACAGGCCCTACACACTGACAAGCTGTGATGTTCTGACTCTGGTAGCATTTCTGGAAAGGTTTCTTCTAGCCAAGAGAGAGCCAAACGTGAAAATTTAGCTGCATTTGCAGCCTCCAATTCAAAGGATTTAACATCATCATATATTTCTTTTATATGCTTCTGATTGTACAGGCTATGAAGAAAAGGAAAAACACCATAGCCATTAGTTTAAACAAACACTGGAAGATATCATATATAATTTTTATTTGTAATCCTTTGAAATATACCTTCCAAATGGAACAACTGGGCAGAGAATATAGATTGAACCATCGCTAAACAAGAAAAATATCTGAAAAATAATATCAAGGACATATCCATTAGAAAAATCAAAAGGAATTACAGTCGAGCATTTTGGTTCTGGTTCAAGCTTTATACCTTGTAAACATTTCACAGTTTTACTCAATACCACTCAAATATGGTAGAAGACCCTTCTTACTAACTCTCTAAATCTTCACATTGGTACCCTATTACCCAATGTACAACACATACTGTGCGGTACCAACTGGCATAGGCCAAGATCCACACTGCATCTAATTGGTCAAGTGAGAAGCTTTAGGTATGTTCCTAAAAATTCAACCACCATACAAGCCTAAAAGAAAGGACAAAGGGATGAGACAGCAAATATGGTTTTCAATCAGTACATATCGGTATCTTACTATCTTATGATAACTACATGAAAATAAAATTAGATACTTACAGAGAAAGTGTCCCACAAATGATGAGCTCCATGTGAGAATGCAACCGGGCATAACAGAACAGCACTTTGGCCTCTGCCGGATGGCTCCAGCTGGAGGTAAAATTCCTGCTCGGGTTTCTCCAAATCAGATGACAGATCAAACAGTCTACAAAAGGAAGGCGTGATAAGATAAAAATGCAAACAATTTATGTAAATCTTTTAGCTCTGAGAGAAAAGAACTTCATTAAAAGAAAGCGAGATGAAAATGATTTAATCAAAATGGAGAAAGGCTCAGTTGTTTATAATAGTAACAAAGCACTATAGATTACTGCACTGGCTAGTATGATCAACTATGTAATCCATTTGTAAGGTTCAATACTCCACTATAACATACTATGGCAGCAATTTATAATGTGCTAATGTACTTAGCATGGTTGCTCTAGTACACAGATAACACCTTCGAAACTACTTTCCGTTGTTTCAAAAGTGTTTTTAGAAGGGTATATGGCAACCAATTTCCAATACATTTGAAATTTTAGGATGGGCACCTGAAAACAGCATCTGAAGTCAAAAGACAAATATGGGCTCCGCTGAAGGGGTGCCAAGAAGCTTGGAGCACTCTTATTCCCTTATCCTGACCTGACAAAATTTGAGTTGCAACTGGTACAGCCCTGTTTGCACACTTTGCATTAGGATCCTTAAAAAGTGAGAAAATTTGAAAACCCAATGACACTGAAATTGAAATTAGCTTTTCACTGGAGAAAAAAAAAATACACACACATGCAACTTATATTAGAAACACCTATCCTGCTCATCAAATATATGATCAGAAAACCAACCTGCAAATTACTGTTTCACCATTTGTTGTGGCCTTGTGAAAAATGTTGATTAGGGTCAGCTTGTCTGACCCAGCAATAAATAGAGATGACCCATCTATATTTAGTGAGATCTGACACACCTCATGTGTTATTTGAATACTTGGGATCAGAGTCTACAAATCAAAATTTCAAGACAAGTAAAAAGAAGGGCAATTTTCATATATAACAAGAAAAAATTTGGACACGAATGTATATTTTGGTACAACTGTAGAACGGTTATTACCAGATGGAACCAAGCAGATTTGGTGAGTGATAATTACTTTGTATTTCTTCTGCTGCCTAGTCTGTTATTGTTATTTATTTGGGGTTTACAACTACTTTTGCAAAGACAAGCTAGGATATTACAGGCATATAATTGACAATGACGTGTGTTAAATAAGAGAGTAAAAAATTAAAAGAAAACACCAAGAAGAGAGAAAAAAAGCATGAGGCCTGCTAGAAATTTTGTCCCGGACTCACTCACCAAACCCATTAAGCAATGTCACTCCTTCAACCATGTACTAAGTTTAAACTTGCAGAGGTTCGCACTTATATAAATTGTACAGGGTTCACACGTGGAACAAGAGGTTAGTGGGGAGCCTGGCAAGCAGAATCATTCTTCAAAAAAACATAAAACGCACAACAGACGCACAAAGGAAACCGCTTTCTCCCATGAAATAAATGAATGAGAAATCACAGACCTCAGATGGCACGGCTGCCTCGACTGACACATGATCCAACGTCTCAGAACCATCGTCAGAATCTTGTAACCGTACGGACAGTCTGTGGATCCCTCGTATGGCTGGGTCCCAAAGGTAAAACCGGGACCTCACCGCGTCCCATGCGACAAGACTGCCGCCGCTTCCCGGATTGAAATCAGAGCTGGGCTGGGAGTTTCTGACGGAGGCAAAGACCGGGTGACTGGCGAGTGGAACCCACTCAATAAAGGATCTCTTGCTGGGTTTGGAATTAGCAGAATTGGCGAGGGGGAATGGTGAAGAAAGAGAAAAGGAGGTTGTCGGGGACGGAAGCGGCGGAGAGAGGGGAGGAGAAGGAGGCGGAGATGGTGGCGCAGAAATTCGTGTCATTTTGGGATTTTGGAGAGGTTTTGGGTCGGACGGAGAAGGACGGGTGCTAGAAATTAGAAATTTGTGAGTGGGGATTGTTGTTCACTTGCTTGCAGTATCGTTTTTTTTTGTTTTTTCTCTATTTTCAGGCAGTATTGGGTTGGAATTCAGATCCTCCCGGTACCGTAACAGGGAATCTTTTACAATTACTGGATCTGGACCGTTCTTTTTAACTTGGCACGAATCTTAAAGCCTAATAATACTGCCCCGCACTAGCCTGAATCTCAAAGCGACTGGGAGTTAATCTCAAACCGTAAAGTGAAGGAAATCTTTTACAATATTGGAGAGGATACTTGTCCGATTGGGTTGAAGGTGTGAAAACGGATCGGACAGTGGTAAAACCATATTCGTTTCTCTTTTTATTTTTTAGATACGGATGCGAATTGGATAGACGGATACGGATAAACCGGATATGAAGTGGATATTTGTTTTTCAATACTATTATTTATTAAAAAATACAAAATTTTATAATATTTATCTAATTATTGGTATCGTGCTCATGTGTTGCAACGAAAACATATTACAAGAAAACAAAAAATATTTTGTATGATATATTTTCTTATAAAAAATTTGACTAAATGACATCTACAGATTAAATAACATTTCTTAAATGATAAAATAATATATTAAATGACATTATTTTTTATCTTTTTGACATATTTTCATAAAAAAATCTCAAACAAAATGACATATTAAATGACAAATAACATTCCTTACATGACATAAAAAAATAGAAAGAAATTAAGACATGACCAATCAATTCAAAAATTTCTTAAATGACATTTAAAAAATAAAAAGAAATCAGATTCAGTCAGAAATATGATACAATTTGCTTGTAGAAAGTACGTGTCTAAATAAATTTAAACTTCTACACGTAAAATGAAATAAAAAAATATGCATAAAATCAGAATATTTAATCCAAAATTTCATCTTTTAATCAAAGCTGTTGGCGGATCAAGACATCTACATGCTTAATATAAGAACGAAGATGATGATGAATAATATAATTTTTTTTATAATATATATATATATATATATATATATATATATATATATATGAGTGAGGCTATGGTGCTATGCATAGCACAGATTGGGTCCGTGCTACGGCTCAAAATTTGACTTTTCAAAATCCTAACGGTCGATCCGAACCATTCAACATGATTATAAAATGAATATGTACTTGCAAACCAAATTTTACATTTTTTTCGGATTTTTTTACTATTTTTTTAGATAGGCTGTTTTTGGATGGTCCAGAATGTTCAAATCAAGTGACTATCTAAAAAAATAGTAAAAAAATCCGAAAAAATGTAAAATTTGGTTTGCAAGTACATATTCATTTTATAATCATGTTGAACGGTTCGGATCGACCGTTAGAATTTTGAAAAGTCAAATTTTGAGCCGTAGCACGAACCCAATCCATGATATGCATAGCACCATAGCCTCACTCTCTCTCTATATATATATTAAATTATTTGGTATATATCTACCACTCGGATACGAATCATTAAAATTTAAAACTACATCTGTATCCTTATTTGTCCAGATATTCGAATATTGGATATCGGTATCTAATTTTCGAATACGGATCCGGATTTGATCGGATAATATCTGACCTGGCTTCACCCCTAGTTGAAAGAGTCTAAACTCCGAATTTGGATTTTTTTTTAAATAGTATTTCTTTAAATTATTTCAACGGAACAAGCCTTGGTGGGACGGAAGTTAGAAAACTAGCCTCCACCGATCCTACGGACCGGTGTAGCAAGAAAAACACAACCCACACCGATCCTAGAGATCGGAGGAGCCCGTTTTGCACCAGCCACACCATACTATACGGAAGACCACACCAAATACCCCTGCACCGATCCTGTGGATCGGTGGAGCTTCAAAATGCCTCCACTGGTCCTGTGGATCGGTGTAGGTTTAGGGTTTATCACAGACAACCGCACCATTCTTCTCCTCTCTTCTTCTCTTCCCAACCTCCATTATTCTTTCTTCTTTCTTCCGTAAAATTATAAAAAGAGGGATATTTACCTTGTCAAAATCGTAGATCTGAAGAGTTTCTAACTCTCTTAGACGATCCAGAAATTTTAAAACAATTGGATGGAGAAATGATTGAGTAAATTGAGAGGATAAAAGAAAAAGAAAAAAAAACTGAGTTCGGAAGAGGAAAAACGATGAAGGAGAGGAAAGGGAGAGACAGAGATGGAGCCGTCGGGCTTCAAATTTGGAAATCAAGGCTCCACCGGTCCTAGGGATCGGTGGAGGTATAGATGAGGGATTTTCTGTGGCGAGGGTATCGGCTGGTGCAAAACAGGCTCCACCGGTCCCTAGGACCGGTGTAGATTGGGTTTTTTTTGCTCCACCGATTCTAGGGATCGGTGGAGGCTAGTTTTCAAAATTCAGCCCAACAAAGACTTGTTCCGTTGAAATAATTTAAAGTAATTCTATTTAAAAAAAAATCCCGAATTTGGATCCCCCAGGTACCTGACTGAGAAAAATGAAAATGAGATTTGGATCGTTCTTTTAACCTAGCACAAATCTCAAAACGAACTCTCTATAATTTTAATTTTCATAGACACGAGGCACCAGACTGAATTTAGCCCGGCTGAGATTAATCTGGACCGTACGTTGCTCATTTTTCTCGATGGAGGTCAATTTGGGTCCGATGCCAATCGGACTCAAAGTGAGTTCGATGGATTCGATGACCATCCGATCTGCTTTAAGATTCGCGCCCGCAACTTTTGTGTCTACTTTAAAATTCGTGCGCATGAACCTTAAAGCAGATCGGACGGTCTCAAAACCCATCGGACCCAACCTGCTCTCTTCTCGGTGACCCCTGAACTCCTAATCCTTCGGCGTTGGGTTTGAGTGATGACATCTTACCGTCGTCTTATTTTTCAATAGAATTTTATTCAAAATTTCACAAATTATAAGAATTTCAAAACAACTCGGGTTGGATATTGGGCTCCGCGTTATAGCAGGATCTTGTGCTCCATGTTGTCAAGAAAAGATTGAGATGAATTGGCAATGTTGACAATTATCATAAATAATTTTTAAATTTGAAACTGGACATTTAAAGGACCAACTGTAATTTTTATATCTTTTTGCAAATTGAACAATTACAGAATTTTCTGCTCTATTTTCCCAACATGATATTTGATGTCAGTTTAACTGTTAATTAAATAAGATGGCTTCGATCAGGCTGTAACAATTCATACCTAACTGTCTTTATAGAAGAAATAATTATGGTGAACAATTCATACCTACTCTATTTTAACCTTTATAATTGTGGTGAACAATGGATCGCTTCGGAAGAAGAAAGTAAAATTGTTAGAATATTTGGACTTTGAATATTAGAAGAATTAAAAGATATAAAATTGCCCGTCACATTAGATTTTGTTATAGAATTTGATACAATTACAATAATGTCATACAAGATGGGGTTGATAATTTTAACCATATCGTTTAAACCATTCCCAAAAAGCTTAATAATTAGAAATAAGTCTTGTTGAAATAGTAGGATCATATTTTTTTTTTTACAAAGTAACTCTATCTCCCAATCAATCTCTTTCATATCTTAATTGTGCTTCACATTCTTATTTCTGTTTTCAAAATCTAAACAGCCGATTTAAACCACTCAACATGATCTCCACTTTAAAATAAGTTTAGACTTTGGAGACCAAATTTTATATTTGTTTTTTTGGACAAAATTTCCTATGTTCTTAAATTAGTACAAAATCACTATTTTTCATAATATTTTGGACCATCCAAAAACAATGATATATCAAGAAAATAGTAAAAAAATTCAAACATATTAAATTTAGTCTCTAAGTATATTTTAATATGAAAATCATACTGAGTAGTTCAAATAAGTTGTTTGAATTTTGAAAATAAATAAAGATGTGAGGCACGATTGAGACATTTGAACTTAGCTCATTACATGTGTGTGCATACATGTGTTTAAAGTGTGACTATGATAGTGTACATAGACTTTTTAGCCTATACCACAGTTCTAGTTCTCGATTTTCAAGAATCAAATGTCAATCCAAGTCGTTCAATCCGATTTGCGGACAAAAAAATATCGTAGGAAATTAAAGAAAAATTGTTATTTTTAGATAGGTAGAAAATGATGACCTTTTATGGTCTGTAATCTTTAATTAAGTGATTTTCTAGCTTTCTAAAAAAATAGTAAAAAAATTGTATACTTTGGCCTTCAAGAACATTTTCATATGCTATATGGAGATCATGTTGAGTGGTTTATCAACTATTTGAACTTTTATGAATGAAAATATGGATCAATAGTACGTACCGATGTGCCCTATGCTGCATAGTATCGTAGTCTCATTCTAATTCTATTGCACGCTAGTTAGTTGAGTATATTTTTGGACTTTTGGTAATATTATAGAATTTGTGTTTGAATTTGAAAAATATTAGTTTGGAATAAAATGAAGGTTTGTTGGAAGAGTAAAGCTACAATACCATGTATATATAGTGCAGGTCCATACTATGGATCAATATCTCTATTATTGAGTCCAAATAGTTATTATGAATCGTTGAACATAATTTTCATATAAAAATGTATTATTTAAGTCCAAATAGTCATTATGAACTGTTGAACATAATTTTCATATAAAAATGTACTTTAGATCAAATCTTATATTTTTTTACTAGTTTTTTAATAAGTGGAATATCACTTTATCTAAATATCCATACCATTCA
Source organism: Carex littledalei (assembly GCA_011114355.1). Lineage (NCBI taxonomy): Eukaryota > Viridiplantae > Streptophyta > Magnoliopsida > Poales > Cyperaceae > Carex > Carex littledalei. Next base: position 3,387,982 of record CM022097.1, read on the forward strand.
ATAGTAATTATTTTCTACCTATCTAAAAAAATAGTAAAACATTCTAAAATATATATAAAATTTAGTGTGTAAGTACATTTTCTTTTTTTAAATTAAAGGTTGGAGATCAAGTCACCTATAACAAAAGATTTTCCTCATTCAGATTTTGAATCTATGACCTTTCACATCAGAGATCATGTATCTTTGCCACTAAATTAATGACTAGTTTTTATATGTAATTACATTTTCATGTGGAGATCATGTTGAATGGTTCAAATCGATTGTTTATAATTTAAAAACGAAAATATTGATAAGTTGGAATATGGTTCGATAAGTTGTTAATTAGTTGATAAAAGTTGGGGCTTTTGCTGGAAATTTTAACCTTTTATTTGTTGGTTATCCTGAATTTATGGATTAGGGTGTGTAGGTTTGTTTTTAATTTGGTACAATACGATATCATACATATAATTGGAATTGATGTATAATTAATAATAGTGAGACCTGAGAGAGATATCCTGAATTGATGTATAATTAATAATAGTGAGACCTCTGTTGCATTGGGTGACTTGGTGACTTGGTGACTTGGTGTTGATGAATGGTGTGGTATACCATATCACACTTCTAACTGAAATTGATGTAACATTACAGTAGCGTGGCGTCTTTTTTTTTTTTTTTTTTTTGCTTTCCTTGCAGCCCGTAGGCCTAGTACAAACTACATCTCTTGCAAACAAAATGGCACACCAGTACCCTGTCTATCCACTCCTCTAACCCTACCCCCATTAGCTAAATCATGAGCAATTTGTATGAAAACATCCTCCCTTGATCTATGCATAATCCGAGTAGTAGGTAAACCAATCAGAATCCTCCAAGCATCCCAAATTTCCCTACTAGCTCTCCAATCCGGTATAGTGGGCAGTCCATGAGAAAGGGCAGTAACTATCTCTAACGAGTCCGAGTAAATAACACCTTCCTCAGTTGATTGCGCCATACAACGAAGACCAGCTAGCACAGCCTGAGCTTCAGCATGGGTGGGGTTAATCGCTCTTACTGATGTTGACCTCCAAACAACAGTGGCACCATCTTTGATCAAAATGAAACCAATACCGGGTCTTCCTTCCGCATCCCAAGACCCATCTACATAACAGCAGAGACTTCCCTGTAGCAGATGCGCGCCTTGCAGGATACTGTCCCCCACTTCCTGACCTGGTTGGATAGTTCGTACCAGTGTACCGGCACCCATGTTTCGAATTGTGGAGTCCTCCATTGCTCTATTCCAGTACTCTTTGCAGACCACGAGCGACTGTCGCTTACCAGCATATAGGAAGTCATTACGGCTTCTCCACACCGCCCACACTATAGCCATGAAGTTTAGGAACTGCTGATCACTTAACTGCTTTCTCATGATATTGACAATGTCAGTCAGGTCTCCATGGAGTTCATCAGACCTGATGCTCAAGGGCGACGCCAGCCAGGCCGATCTGGCAAATTGACATCGAAAGAGAGCATGGACCACTGTTTCATCCTCCTGATTACATATTGGGCAATGAGGGGAGAGATGAGGCATCCTTCTTGCCAAAACCGCCTGAACCGAAATCGCCCTAAAGCAGCACTTCCAAACAAACAACTTGAATTTGGGTAGGAGACCCTTATGACCCCACAACCAGTCCCAAAAATCCTTTTCCCCCTTGATAGGCTGATCTCCCCTTACCATTTGGTATGCCTTCTTAATTGTAAATTTACCATCCTTGGCATAGGTAAAGAGGAGACGGTCTGCTGCCGGCGGATGAAGAGGTCTGATGATCTCATTTGTAGCCACTGAGAGTGCAACGGAGAATCCAAAAAGGGACTGTAAAGCTTGGAAATCCCAGTTGTGAGTGGTCGGATCTATGAGGTCACTGACCTTCATTCCTCTCTGATTAGCATCAACAGCCTTGAAAGCCTTCCACTGGGGAAACCAAGGTTGGGAGAAAATAGGAATGTTGGTGCCGTCACCAATTGACCATGCCAGATGCGAGGTCAGTAATTCCCGTTGGTCGAGGAGCTGTTTCCACAACTTAGAGCAATTGTTTTTCCTACATGTAGTGAAAAAAGACCCTCTAGGATAATACTTTCCCCGAATTATTATGACCCATAAGCACTGAGCTCCCACAGCCACTTTCCAAGCATTTTTCATCAATAGAGCTTGATTTAGTTCCTTCAAACTCCTGAGACCTAGGCCTCCCATCCCTTTAGGTGTTGCAATCTTATCCCATGCCACATACGGCATACGTTTTTTGTCGTCAGTGGATCCCCAGAAGAAATTCCGTACAATGGCATTCAACTTCTTGATCACCTTAGTTGGAAAAATAACCGTACCCATAGCGTAGATTGGAAGACTCTCCATGACCGATTTTATGAGGACTAGGCGGCCTGCCTGTGACAGGAGGTTTGATTTCCATGAGTTGAGTCTATTCTGAAAGTTCTCAACTATGTAGTCAAAGTCCGTATCACAATTAGTTTTAACCGGGCAGCCCAAGTATCTCTCATTTTCATCAGCTAACCTGACTTTGAATCTGAGTAAGAAGGCATCCCTGTCTTGCTGGCTAGAATCCCGACTAAACCATGCCTTTGACTTATTCGGGTTCAGCTTCATACCCGACAGGTCACAGAAACCTTGTAAGATGTTATCAAATTCTTCAATTTCTCCCCCTGAAAGTGCCCCCATCAATAGGAGGTCATCAGCAAACATTGAGTTAGTTAGAGGGCTTGCCGTTCTTGTCAGCCGCACTCCCTTTATGCAGCCCAATCTCCTACTTGCATCCAACCATCTGGATAATGGATCCATTGAGATAATGAAGAGGTATGGTGACATGGCGCATCTCTGGCGTAGTCCCCTTGTAGGTTTAATGAACCCATCTCCTTTTCCATCAAACAAGATTGTGAATTTTGAAGATGTGACACATGCTTTTATCCAATTACACATCATTGGAGGGAAGCCATAGATTGGCAGCAGAGAGAACAGGTATTCCCAATTTACCCTATCAAAAGCCTTTGCAAGATCTGCCTTAAGGATAAATTCTCCATTTCTATTTTTGCGCGACTTGAAGCTGTGAAGGATTTCTCGGAGAAGAATGATATTCTCTGAGATTTCCCTCCCAGGTACAAATGCAGTTTGTGATTTGGAAATTAGGAAATCCATCCATGGTTGCATTTTCCTTGCTATCAGCTTGGAAATCACCTTGTAGATGACATTGCAGACGCTAATCGGGCGGTAATCAGATACCTTTGTTGGACCCGCAACCTTAGGCACCAGGACCAGATTTGAGTGTGCAAACGATTCCTCCATTATCCCAGTTAGAAAGAACTGAGAGACCTCTTTTAGAATGACAGGGCCGAAGAAATCCCAGCCCTGCTGCACCAAAGCCGCCGTGACCCCATCAGGGCCAGGGGCCTTCAAGGGACCTAGATCAAAAACTGCCTTTTTAATTTCATCATTAGTGGGCCTTCTATCCAGGCCCGTTCCAGCCTCCTGCGGGATTGGTTTAATTTCCCGCGTTAAATGCAACGGGATCTCAATTGGGCCTCTGACACCAGTTGGGCCACCTGCAAGATAAACAGTTTTGAAATGGTTAGTAAATTCACGCCGCACCTCTTTCTCCTCCACCGCCCAGTCGCCATTTTCTTTCAAAACAGCGGCAATATTATTTCTTCTCCTTCTGATCACCGTGCTCGCATGGAAGAATCTAGTGTTTGAGTCTCCTTGCACCGCCCAGTTCTGTCTCGCTCGCTGCATCCAGAAGGTTTCCTGAGCCACCAGATATCTCGCATGATCGGCTTGCAGCTTTTCAATTTGGGTCCTGACTTCCTCCGTTTGTGGAGAGTTGAGCAAATAATTGAGTCTCTCTTCAATGACCTTCAATTCCTTGTTTGGATCCTTTGGCCCTTCAGTCCATCCCCTCACTTCTTTTCTCAACCTAGAACAGGTTCCGCTCCAGCCGATACCCCCCTCCTCCACCACCCTAGCACAGACATTTTTGAATTCAGGGTCTCGCAGCCACCACTGCTCAACCCGAAAGGGCTTCTGCTTCTTTCCCTGGTTTTTACTCGTCCTGATTAAAATAGGAAGGTGGTCACTTTGGAAGTTCGGCAAATGCAGGACACGGGAATTGTGGAATAAGTGAATCCAAGCGGGAGTGGCCATGGCTCTGTCTAATCTCTCTAGGATCAACTTCTTTCCCTTCTGGTTATTAGCCCACGTATACGCCGGTCCACCATACCCCAAATCTACTAGCCCCGCCTTCTGCACAAAATCCCTAAAATTTCTATTTTTCTTCTTGAAAGCACGATTCCCCCCCTTCTTCTCATCGAGATGTAGAAGGGCATTGAAATCGCCAACCGTGCAAACTGGATATCCCGAGTTAGTAATATGAAACTCAATTCGGGCCCATATGTTATTATTTTGTTGATCCGCACAATCCCCATAAACACCGATGAACATCCACGGGGCACTAATTGGATCTTTTTGGATGACTGCTACTATAAAAAATTCCGAGACCTCTATAATTTTAACTGAGATTGAGTCGTTCCATAACAACCAAAGCCCGCCTCCCCGGCCCCTAGAGGCAACAATCTCATTATTTGTAAGAGGCAGTTTAGCTATTCTTTTTATTGCTTGTTTTTTAGAAGATTTGGTCTCGGAAATGAACGCTAAATCTGCCCCTGTACAGTGGAGGTACCGCCGGAGTGTCGGAATTGTCGCTTCCCCTCCACTACCGCGACAATTCCAAGAGAAAATGGTATTCATTGGTCCAGCGGCGAGTGAGGCCTCGCCGCCTTCGCCTTTTTGTTGTGGGTAAGGGCTAACCCTGCATGAGAGTCTTCCAGAACAACTGTTTCATTGCAAAATCCCTCTTCCTGCCCTTGCCTTTGCTGGCCCACTGTCTCTTCCATGGTTTCATCAAGATTCCTTTTGTGACCCGTACCCCCTTGACTTACAGTCTGCTTAGGTGAGCTTCCTTCACCCTGAGTCGGCAGCTGCATATCATTGACAATCCACTTACCTCTTGTTGGTTCGAGTATATTGCCTAACTCGGGCCTCCCAGAATTTTCCATCTGTCTCTTGATTCGGGCTAAGCGAGTCCTGTCAGAGCAACCCGCTATCTCATGGCCAAGTTCACCACAAAACAGACACACCCTTCCCAGCCTTTCATACACTACATGGGTTGTAAGAATGCCAAGTGATGGATGCTTTAATCTAACCCTATCCCTGAGCGGCTCATCAATGTTAAATTGTATCTTAACCCTTAGTACCCCCTTCCCACCTGATCTGATAATTATTGGATCAGATATCATGTCACCAACTGAGCCCGTAATGAGATTTATGCCTTCTTCATTGAGCGCTTCAAGAGGTGCATTGTGGAACTGGACCCACAACTCCCCCTTCTTCACGTGTTCCTTTGTCATTTGTTCCGGAGATTGGCATGCGGCAACAGCCACCAAATCCTGTCTGTAGAACCACGGCCCCTTGTTCAGAGCTGTATCAACCTCCCTTTTGTTGGCGAGCTCCACCAGAAAAACACCCTTATCAACCGAGGTGAAGGTCGCCTTTGGTTGAAGATCCCATAGTCGCCTCATGAGATTCTCAAACTGGGACTCGAAAACCAACCTATCGGTGCATACTCTTACCATCAGACACAGGTCCCATTGTCTACTGTGGACAGCCTGAATGGGGATAAGTACAGCCGAAGCAGAGGCCTCCTCTTCCGTATGCATAGCCGCAAATTTGCGAATGAGATCTTCATCACTCTTCTCCATTGTTGGGATTTGCTTACTAGAGGAAGCCATAGCAAGGATTGGTAGAAGTCCTTGTTTTGGATGCTTAGGGGAGTGAGTATTTGGTAATATGAAGGGTGGGAGTAAAGCTGAGGGAGGTGGTTTGAAGTAGTGTGTTGCGAGACAGAGTTTTGGGGTAACTGGGGGCGGCTTTACTGTAGGTGGTGGTCCAAGAATGGATGGTTGGGATGGATTATGTTTTTTCCCAAATTTGATGGGAAATTGGGCCTTTTTCGGCGGGAGGAAAGGCCCAGTAGGAGTTGGGTTATTGGGAAATTGTCGGTTCTCATACTCACCTTGTTTTATCTGGGGCAGCTGTAATAGGCCACGCCTGTAGTCTATGCAACAGTTTGCAGGGGACTGGGGAGCCTGCAAACACAGGCCTGGGCTGGACAGAAAGAATGACAGTGGGGGAAAGTTCTGAGGGACTCGTCGTTGCTTAGATGGTGGTGCAGCCTTACGTGTAACATGGCGCGCTTTAATAATATTTGAGAAACACATTGACCACAAAGTTGGGCAAATTAGACTCGCCATAGGGGATCCTTTGAGTCTTGCTGGGAACAAAAAAGAGTTGTCCGATAGCGACAGCAAACCAGGACGAAGAGCATTTAGACCCAGTTTACAGGATATTCCTGTGGACCAGGAAGGGCTTTCATGGAGTCCTCTGTGCAGCCGCGCCTCTCTGGTCGCTGCAGCTTGCCGGAAAGTAAGGTGGGCCTGGACCATAGTGCTTCTAATTGCCGTATCTTCCCCCGGCCTATGTCGCCTGCGCTCTGTGTCCCAATTTACCTCGCCTCGCTCCCCTTCTTGGCAAGGACCATCATACCCATCTGGTGGGTCAGCACCGATCTCCCATCCTACCAGGGAAACCGGGCATCGACGCCATTTATGATCAAGGTTAACAACAAAGGACAGAGGCAAGAGAACTGGGTCACATGTTTGGACAACTATTCGTAAGGTAGCTCGTTCCCTTCCTCTGTTGTTTTCCCTGGCCACATAGAGAGGGGTTCCTAAGCCTGAGACCAGAAGATGGAAGTAATGGGGGTGCCAGCAGGTCAATGGGTAGTTGTGGACTCGGAGATGAAGGTTAAAGGGAGTTGGGGAGTGCGTCCACTGATCATCCTCCCAAGGGGCTATCCCCATTGATCTCTCTACCGCCCAGAGCAACATGTCCTCAATTACCTCATATCGGCGTAGAAACTGCGGCAATCGAACCAGGAACTCAAAAGGCGAGCGGCGGAGTGCTGGGTAGTCCACCAGCCGTCCTCCATACGTCTCCACCAGGTAGTGTTGAACCTGGATGATGTCTCTGTTAGGGGCTGTTCTATGGAAGAAGACTAGAAGTGTGTGATCCTCATCGTTCAGTAGTAACTCATGGTGGGGGGTGGAAGGAAAGTAGACATGTGTCTGGGGAGGGGGTTGCTCTGCAAATGGATAGTATAAGGCCATGGTAGTAAGTGTGAGGAAGGGCAGGGGTAAGAATGATGGAGAGAGGCAGTAATAGATAGGGAGGAAGAGTGAGCGGCAGAGGAATAGATAGAGAGGAAGAAGAGGAGATGTTTAGAGAGGAAGAAGGGGAGATGTTCAGAGAGGAAGAAGACGGGTGGAAGGCCGGCCTTCAAGGGAGGCCGCCATCAGTCAGAAGCAGCGGTCGTCTTGCATGTACTGCATATTTGGTGTTTTACGTGTCTACCAAGGAGCGTGGCGTCTTTAGTTTTATCAAAATTGCACTATACAACTAATTAGATCTATTAAATCACAAAATTAGTGCTTCTAGGAGGCGACAAAGGGAGAATAGCGGCTCGGATGGCTAACGACCGGTTTTCGTGCGTGGAAATGTCAAGGTCTCAACTCTCAAGGAGATAGAATCGATTATTTGTTGATGGCCTCAGGTGTGGCCATCGATGTGGCAGATTGTTTCAAGATTAACGCTAAAGTAGAACTTAAAAAAAGAACCCATTATGTAAATGTGTTTTTCTCAGGGTTCTAAATAGCGCGTTATAGCGTTTTCGAACCATAAAAGTTATGGCGCTATAGCGGCGCAATATGACAATAGCGTAGTAGTTTTTTTAGCCGTTCCACTATAACGTGATAAACGCTATTTAAACCTTTGATTTTTTTTGACGTTCTGACTAATTCGTTGAAAAGAACCTCATCCTTAATTACTAGTTTGCGGAGAAAATACACTTAAGAGTAATAATTATTATAAAAAATTAACGGCACGGTAAGCATCACATTAAGGATTCAATTTGCAATATTTTATTTTTCGACTGAGAATTATATAGTATAGTCAATTCAAATTTCTGTTTTATAGTCACTTCAAATTTCCTCAAAATTTTCTGTTTTATTGAAAAGAATCGTTTCAAAATTCCAACTAAAAAATAATGACATTTTAATAATCTACAGATGGTTTGACGACAGGGGTGAAAATGGAGCGAATACGGAGCGGATAGTGGTAAAACCATATCCATATCTCTTTTTTAATTTTCCGGATACAGATACGGATCACAGATACGAATCGGATTGAATATTTATTAAAATAATATTAAAAAATACCAAAGTTCATAATATTTATCTAATTTGAATGGTGAACTGTAACATTTCGCAAAATACATATATGGAATTAATAATTGAAAATAATATACGAAATGCCTGGATATGTTTTTAGTAATATAAATCACATTTTAGTGTGAAATATCATTTTTAAGCAGAACATGATAAGTAAGTTACTTTGTTGAAATATATGTTGTTAATTTGAAATTCTAAAATATTTGAATCCTCGAAAGTCAGACAAATTAATAGGAACAGTAGAAGATTGAACACCTAGTAATAATTATAACCTTCTTTTTAGTATTTGGACTAATTTGCAAAGCTTGGAAATATAAAGGTTAAATATAAAAAATGGCAACTTAAAATAAAGAAAAAAAATGACCAAATGGCCAATGACACGCGGCGTGTGCCTAGTGAAACACCAGCTACTTAAATCTTCCTTAATTAAGGAGATTTCTTCTCTCTTCCGAAAGGAAGAAAATTTAGAATAATAAAAACCAACTTTATTCAGAAAAGAAAGAGAAAGAAAAGAAGAAAAGAAAGGAATGAAATGAAAACGAGAAAAGAAAAACAGAGGGGTTTTCCTCTATCTCTTTCCCTCTCGCTGACTGATGCGATTGAATCGATAGTTGTATGTGCTTTTTCTCTTCCTCAGCTGTGTGGTACGACTATGGTATATGTCTCTTTTTCCTTCTCTATTTGCTATCTTGATCTGATTAAGGCTTGGTAACCTTGAGAATAGAGTAAGCAAGCCATGTTGGTGTTGTAAACCGAGTTGAGCTTGTTGATTGATTGAAAATCATCTTCTTTTTACTATATTTTCCTTAGCGGGTTGAACCTGTTAGCCATGGTTGGCTTATTCTGCTACTGGTTACCTTTGTGGTACTATACCGAGTCAGTATTGAATACCTTTGACCCGTCAAATTCTGGTATTGGTCGGTACCAACTTAGTTGCATTTGCTTGTATGTTATTATGATAGTTTAAGGGACTTGTTTACAATGAAAAGAATATATAAAAGGTAACATTGCAAAATTCCTGTTGTTTGTAAATTGATCATGTCAGATGGACTTGAGTGAATAATATAAAATGTTTACTATGGCCGGCATTAGAAATTGAATTAAAAGAAGAATTTGAATTCTCTGTTTCTCTTGGTTCTGATTACCTTTGTCACTTGATTAGGATTTTGTTCATATAATCTTTGACAAATTAAGCACGTAAGTGCTATCTTAATGTGACTTCAATTAGAAAGACTTGCTTGAAAGCTAGAAATTGATTAAAACATGTTAAAAGTATACAAAGCTAAAATCTTGTTAGAAATCTTGTTTAATAGTGTATGTTAATGGATTGCCCGAGGATTCTCTAGTTTTTCCTGTGTTCTCTAATCGGATATGGATCTGATAATTGTTTGTGGTGATTTGATATTCAAATTGCGTTGGGATTTGGACTCGACTGAAATAAATCAAGTGAAGTGAACATTTGGACATGCAAGTGTTAAAGAAGAAACAAAGTTATGAATAATGACCTTGGCTCAGTTGGGTCCTGACTCGAATAAGAATTAAGGAAATGTAAAATTGGAATATGAACTTGGATGGATACTTGGACTGTTGGACTATTTGACTAGAACTTAGTTAATTGGATTGGATTCAAATCTAGACTTTGAACTAAAACCAAATTGAAATAAAAGGATTAACAAAATGATTTAATAATTGATCAAAAGATGTCATTAGTTGAAATGGATACAGTTGGAGTGTCTTATAGAAATGTCTAATTATATGTATAAGAATTTAACCGATATCACAGGGTACCGTATGACATCGAAACTAAACATAAATATTGATTAGAATGTGTATATTATTGTTAACGTAGGCATAATTATGAAAAAGACTGATGAGACAGAATGCTCAGGACAAACAGACTGATGGTGACCTTACCTATTGCCCTACGATATCAGGTGCGGGGTTATTGGATTAGTCTGAGATTCATGACTAGAAATTAAATCGTAATTCGCTGTGCATTTTGAATATTTGATTGACTGCATTGATTGAACTGTTGCATCATATGCATAGCCCAATACAATTGAAACTGAATTACAGGTAAGTCTGTTGACTGTCATGTTGATATTGTTTATCGATTGGTTGATTCTTATTGCAAATGATTGATTGAGACCACAGTGATTGAATTGATTGAATATTGTAATCCTTGAACCCCCATATAGTGGAGAAAAATGATTAATATATCGTAAAGTCTAGCTAGCTACTAGACTTTACTCATGACCCTTATGCGCATATGGTGAATGGTCTTAACTGAACTCAGTGCCGGTTGGGTATGGGATATTGAGTAAATGTGAACTGTGACTGTAAGACTAATGAACTGTGGTAACCGTCTTATCATTGATTTTCTTTTCGATAATGACGGCATTGTGATATTGATTATGTATTGTTTCCGTTAACAAATTGTTAGGATAGTTAGAACAGTATAAGCCCTAACACGATAGATACATGTTATGGTATGTATCAGTGTTACCAGACTAGAAATTGTAAAGTTAAGAAACCAAACGTTACCAGACTTTATGGTTTAAAAGATTTTGATCCAAACCATTTATTCTAATAAAATTCTTTGAATTCTGATTTATTTATGTAATTTTTGTTGTTCAATTGGATACTGTTATTGAGCATTTGCATTCGTCATTACGAAATGAACTGTTAGTTTCTCGTGCGGAGATTTCATTATGAATATGGATTTCTTTTGAATCTAATAATCTGAGTGGCAATCAGCACTGAGATTTACATGTTTGTTAGACGAAGACACAGAAACGCTTTTGGAGTTATAATTGACAGCAGGGCCACCTAAAGGTATGAGATTTGAGTTTATTATATCTGACAGGGTGCAGAGAATATATCTCTAGCATCATCCACTGTAAAATGTCAGATAATTTTTGTAAATATATTGGGATGTGGCAAAAATAATGGATGTTATTGGCAATGCATACAAAAGATTCGTGCCTTGCGTTACGTATATTGAATGGTAAATAGAAGCGGTAGAATTGTTGCACCTTCCGATCGGGGTGTGACAATAACAATATTTTTTCATAATATATATTAAAATATATGATATATATCTACTATTCGGATACGGATAATTGAAACGTCAAACCATATCATTATCCATATCCATACATATATTCGGATATCGAATATCAACATCTAATTTTTCGAATACGGCTCGAATATGGATTGGATATTATCCATACCGTTTTCACCCCTATTTGACGGTCATGGAGGTGAAATTTTGAGCAGACTTTTTATATTTCTGGAGGATATTTAACGAAATACAATGAACGCAGGTAATGGATTTAAAAAAAAATTAATTGGACCCAATTAGACTATATTAAGTAAGAATTTTTCTTAATTCCATCTATTCGTAAATCCACCCAACTATATAATATTTTACATATAATTTTATGGGTCATTGTCATCAACGACCGAGATGACGTCATTCAGCGACTAATGACGTCACCTGAGGAGCATCAGCGACGATAGCATGTGCTACCCCTTCATCAGCGACCGATTGTGGTCGTAGAAGGACATCAGCGTCCAGCACCCTACTATCAGAGACCGATTTACCCGGTAGCTGATGCCCAATTCTGCTGTAGTGACTCTCTGGATACAGTTCTGTTATCTCAGTTTATATTTAAACCACTATGATATAACAAAATTAAACAAAATAAATAGTCAATAAATAACTTTAAGATGATTAAGTATTAGCAAGTGGATAAGCTAAGATAAAAACTCTAGTGTAACTTATTAACAACTAGACAATGACATATACCATTTATTCATAAGCTCAAGGGCATTCCACCAAAAAAAAAAAAAATCATTACAAGTTGAAAAGCAAATAATAAGAAGAAAGGAGTTTCATAACAATAACTAAAGTTAAAAGTTCAACCACTATTTTCAAACTCTTGCAAAGCTTGATTCCCGACAACCGATATTACCGAAATTTTTTAGGTACCATCTTAATATTTCAAAATCTTGTTCTTTGTTTTTTTTTTTTTAAGGTTGGCGGTGAAGTGCCGCCAACTTTTGAATTTTGTTCTTTTTTATTAGCCGCCAACTTCAGATTTAATTGGTAAAATAATATTTTTACATAATAGTGTGTCCACCAAAATTGTTTGAAGAGAAGGGTTTAAATGTCTCTATTTTTGGTGTCTCCATCGTGCCTCCATTTTTAAAAACTTTAATAGCTCAAAATTTAAAACTTAAAAGTCAAAATAAAACTGTTAGATATGATCTACATCATTTTATCTATGCACGTGTATAAAAATTATGATATTTCAATTTTGTTTTGGTTGTCATCAAGAGCTTATAAAAACGTACTAATGTGGATAATTTCTAGACGTTGATTTTTCAACTTATTGATTCACATAAAAACAAAACTGAAATGTGATAATTTTTTATAAGCACATAGATAAAATAACATAGATCACATCTAATGATTTTATTTTGACGTTTATGATTAAATTTTGAGCTATTAATATTTTAAAATAGAGGCACAAAATATAGAAGCATTTGAACCAAAAAATGAAATTCATATTTGATTGGTAAAATAATATTTTAATATAACAGTGGTCCCACAAAAATTGTTTGAATGGTTAAGAAATGTTGCCCGCAAATGAAATTCAGAATCAGATTCGAGGTAAATATTTTTGTTTCATTTTAAAAATTGATGGTAAGGATCATGCGCAGATTCAGTCTACACATGAGGTTCAAATCATGTGCAGATTAAAACTGCGCAAGTGGTATGTTCTGAATTTCAAAGAAATTGATGATAAGATAAAAAAATTTAAAATATTAAGATGATAACCGAAAATTCGGCCGATATTAATGATCATATAATCAATACAAAATTGTCTGACATAAAAATAAACTCACGTAAAAGTTTAGAATTTGGAATACAATATACAATTGGTAATTACCTCTAGTTCACAATCGCTAACACATCTCTAGCAATATATAGATGATTTCAACATTGCAATTCGGAGTGGGGGTTGTCCAAACGGCTTTGGACAAAGTCTCATCTAAAGCCGGATCTAAGCCGTACGATCTGCATCAAAATTCGTACATACATTTAGATTCAAGAAGTCATTTAAATTTATTAAGTTTTAAATATATTCGTACGAATCTCAATACAAATTAGACGTTTAAATTTAGACTTTGGATGAGGCTTTATCCAAAACCCTTTGAACAAAACCCAATCCCATACAACCTCAATACCAAAAATTCATGCCATGAAAAGAAACATATGACACGCCATATGAATTTATTACTGTGAAAATATATAAAGCTCGTCAGCTGCATGTGAATGATTTAGGGCCTGTTTGGCTGCTCCCCACAAAATACTATTCACGTGGGAAAAAAAAAATTCACTCAGACTGAATTTTTTTTTCCCACGTGAACAGTAAATTTCAGTTCAAAAATTTCCTATTCCTATTCCCATTCCCACTGTGCAGCCAAACAGGCCCTTAATATATTTATTCGACTAATAGAAGATATCATACAAAATAAATATGATAGAAAATTAAATATGACGGATTGGACTAAGATAGATTTTTAGATTTAATTTATAATTAATAGATTAGATAAAGTCCTAATTTGTACCCATCCGACATCATAGTAAAAATGAAGATTAAATTGGATGGGTTATGGAAAATATTTAGCCGAAATTTTTTTAGTTGACACAAAAAAAAAATCAAATTAAATGAATACCATCCGTTTGGGGTAATTTTCAATACTACCACCCTCGCTAACCCAGTTCGCGCATCAAAATGGCAGGTGCGCGGACTGGGTTGGCGCACCCAGATAATGTAGCATCTCTTTCTTTGAATCTTATAAAAATTTGGAGGTGGGGCCCTGCTACCTTCTCTCTCCTCTCTCTATTTGTTGGAAAATTATAAAACAATAAAGGTGGGGCCCATAAACTTATAAATTAATGCCATATTACCTTCTCTCTCCTCCTTTAAATCTTATTAAAATTTGGAGGCGGGCCCTATTACCTTCTCTCTCCTCTTTCTATTTGTTGAAAAATTATAAAACAATAAAGGTGGGGCCCATAATATAAATTAATGCGGCAGCAACATTTTGAATTGGTTTCGGCAAAACAACTGGTGCGCCAACCCAGTCCGCGCACCAACCTATTTGGTGCGCGAACTGGGTTAGCGAGGGTGGTAGAATTGAAAATCAGGCTTCAGGGGTGGTACTCATTTAATTTGATTTTTGGAGGGTGTCAACTAAAAAATTTCGGAATATTTAGACACTACTATATTGAAATAATGCTATAATTATCATTACCGCTGAACTAAATCGGTTCATGAAAAAATAATTATCTAAATGAGATAACTGAATTATTAGTATTATAATAACCCCGAATTCGTGTGGAAGCAAAGAAACAATGTTGTCTTCAACAACAGGTTGCTCGATGCATTGTTGGTAGCAACACGTTGTGTAGAGGAGATGGAATTATGGCTCAGCTTTTGTTGAAAGTTTCAAGGATGACAGAAGAGGGAAGGCAGAAGGATGGCCGCCAGGAGTACTCTTCACTGGGGGCGAAGGAGACTAACTTGTTTTTTCCGTTTTTACAGATTGTGGCTGTATTAAAATGCTGTAAACTATTTTCTCCTTCGTAGCTACTACCAAGTTCTCAAAAAAAATATATATAATATCCCCGAATTCTTCGTATGTTCAATTGTTCATTCATGTTTTCTCTCTTTCAAACCTTGAAGTGCTAAATATCTCTTCTAGTAAACCAATCAAAACGCTCCACGTGTATTCCGAAATCGGTTGATCCCGGATCAATACAAAACCCGACAGTCAAACACAGAGAGTAAGACAGCGACAGGCAGCAGAGCTAAATATTCACCTTTTTTTTTTTTAATGTGAAAATAGTCACTTTTCTCCGCTTCTAGCAGCCGTCCTATTCGAATCCAACGGCTTGAACTCTACACCTCAATGGGCCGGGGCCCCCAAATGACGTCTGACCGAATCACGTTTTCTTTTCCTTTTACGCATCTAAAGTCCATAATAACGATTGAATACACCGGGGGATTAATATGAAAGCCTCTTGCTACGAATGTCAGTGGGGCCTACCTTCTCGTGTTATGGACAAGTGGTTGGGCAAATTTGTGAACCACGTTTAAATACACACGCTGGTAAAGCGCGATGGAGGCGAATCCACCCACGACCGTAAACAAAAAGAACTTGGGTTTCATTCGAAGAAATTCGAGCGAAATTTTGGAGAAAGGGTCCAGGTGCGTTTTGCTTTCAAGATCTCGATCTCAAGTGATCACGTTGTGATACAGAGAGCTGTATCAGTTTAATATAATTCATATCTATTTTCTAGTCGTGCTTTTTTCTTCTTTCGAATGGTGTTGGTTTTGGGATTTGTATTCTGGGATTTGACTGGGTCGATGAATTTAGTATATTTTCTTTTTAAATAAGTAGCATTTGAATTTAGTATATTTTGGAAAATGGTCGCCATCGTTCGTCAAATTTTGGTAAAGCAAGCTTATTTGGGGCATTTCAGATCAGTTTTCTCCGTAAGCTTGCATATATTGGGAGATTGCAGAAACAATATATTGGGAGATGGATTTTCGAGTCCAATTGAATTTAAGAAATTCCACTGGGCATGCTTTCCGAATTTTTTGTTATTGATGGAAATTATCGGCGCCACTGTTCTCATTCCATTTAGGATATATCTGGAAACACTTGTTTCCTCATTTTTACATTATTCTGCTAATTTTCATGCATAGTTTTTTTGCTTTTAGATTCTAGCAATTAGTCCAAAAACAGTACAGTAAAATTTAAAGTAGTTCAGACCCCCTGTAATTCAAGTTGTATCTTTGCAGGGTCAACATTCAGACCCATAACTGAAAATTGTCGGTCCCCATGTTTTAAAAAGGTCGACAATTTTTTAAGATGGATCCAATTGAATTTGAGGGCAACAATCGGATGTGGAGCGGGGGATTCTACTCGCAATTAGTTGGCATTGGTGGAATTCTCCTTACAACTTTAATCCTGATATCGACGGGCTATTTCAATGCATTTGGGGCCCCGTTGCCCACATCTTATTGGCCACATTTGGGGCTGTTTTACAAAAACAAAGGGAAGAAGAAGAGGCCCGTGAGAGTGTATATGGATGGCTGCTTTGATCTGATGCACTATGGCCATGCAAATGCACTGAGGCAAGCGAAATCAGCGGGTGATGAGTTGGTGGTTGGTGTTGTAAGTGATGAGCAGATTGTTGCCAATAAAGGACCTCCTGTTTTATCCATGGAAGAAAGGTATTGATTGGATGTTTGTATTTTTCTTTCTTATGGAACAGTCCCAAAAAAACATTAAAATTGAATGTTTAACGCAGCGCCACCCCTCCCTCCCCATAAAATAAAATAAACCTATGTCAGATCTGACCTTATCTCATGATGTATTCAAAGAATAACTAAAATCTGAACTTATTCTGCTTTAGCTTTGTTATGTATATGGAAGCAGGAAGGAGGGATGGTTTGGATTCTTTTATAAGAAAACAGAAAGTATGAGAGATACACATGCTTGAGAGGGCTAAGCATTATACTTCTTGCATATACAGGAGTGTGCATATTATTTTGTTGTCTTGGTTGTATGTGGGATTTTGTGTTTTAGCAGAACTTTATCAATTCATCTCTTTTTTCTCTGTCCTCTGCATATGTGCTTTACTGAAATACTGTACATCTATGACTGCAATTTACTGATTATGCCTTGGCAAACCAAGAAAACATCCCATTTACCCTGCAGAAATGGGAAATATCTCACGTACTCCCTGCTCCATTCTTTCTAAAGTTTTTTGCACATTTCTAGAGCAAGAAAATGCAAGGAAGAAGTTGTACTATTAATTCTGCATTTTGTTGAATAAGTTAGAAATTTGGCACGGTGTATGGAAAATATTTTTGTTCTTTCGAGGTGAATAATAGAATATTTTCCACTTTTGTAGTGGAATGTGATTTTTGAATTTTGCATTTTATTGAACTAATAATAAAGTATTGTACCAGGTTGATCCTTGTCAAAGGATTAAAATGGGTTGATGAAGTAATACCAGATGCGCCATATGAAATAAGCGAGGATTTCATGAATAAGCTCTTCAACAAGTACAACATAGATTATATCATACATGGAGATGATCCATGCCTACTACCAGATGGTACTGATGCCTATGCATCAGCGAAGAAGGTTGGTCGTTACAAGCAGATCAAGCGTACTGAAGGGGTTTCAAGCACAGACATTGTTGGTATGCCACTACAATGCTTTATCCTTTTTCTGGAGTAATACAATCCTTGTATTACTTATTTTTTGCAATTGTGATGTCAAACTACAGTATATGAAGAAAGGGGCTTAATTGGTTTTTATGCTTCAAAGTATCTGGTCATGTCCTTTGGTTTTCAAAAATGACACTGTATATTTTTCACAAATAATTTAAGAACTCCAGAGAAATTATAATGAGATGTTCTGTTTCCACTTGGACAGTACATGTGTTCAAAGGAGTTGTTTAAATATGAAATGTTTATAACATTTTTCTGTCTATCCCACTTGTACAAATATTGACAAGCATATCCCTGTTTTTTAAAGAATGCAAACTATGCCTAATGTTAGAAAAACATGTTCAAAAGTGTTTGGTGAATGCATGCATTAATAGTAGGCCTCGAGGAACACATATACCTGAACACATGCATTCAAACAACACTTCTGAACGCAATATTGTTGTTGTTCTTTTGGAGTGGATACTGTTTTTATTATTAATAAAAAGTGGGATATACAGGAAAAGCAATTTGAAAATTATGGTTGCTTACTCCTTTTGTCTAACTTTAGGGTGATTTAACAGTTTGATGTACTTTGCAAATGACAAAATCATCAGAAGTTGAATATATTGGACTCATATATTCTTATCTAATACAGTAAATTATCATGTACTTTGGTAAAAGTTAGGAATTTTCATTTCTAACCATATGATACAAAATGAATTTTTTACGTAGGCAGAATACTGTCTTCAATGAAAAAAGGAGACGGTAACAATAATAAAAACGAAGATAAGAATCATGCTGAGAACTCAGGTTCATTTAAAACAAATATGTCTGATTTTCTTCCCACATCTCACCGTATTATGCAATTCTCCAATGGAAAGGTAAAGCTAAATAAAGAAAAGAAAGTCTTGTTTGTCTCTTTTTCTTTTTACCCCTGTAGTTTAATTTTCCGAATTGAAAGAAAGCAGTAATTTTTGCTACTTCAATTAGAGCTAGAGTACAAGATTTGTGCTAAATTAATCATAGTTTTAGATAAAATATGTATATTTATCATTTAAAATGTCATTTCTTCTATTGTTACTGCAGGGGCCATTACCAAATTCTCGTGTGGTGTACATTGATGGTGCTTTTGATCTTTTCCATGCTGGTCATGTTGAGGTATTATTTCTCATCTTCCTATTCGATGTTCTATACTCTCTTAGTATTTCTTTTTTTCTTTCTATTTTTATGTAGATTTTCTTTTTAGATATTAAGAAGCGCTAAAAAGCTGGGAGATTTTCTACTTGTTGGAGTTCATGATGACCAAGTTCTCAGGTACCTCAATCTATGCATCATCATCTCTATCAAACAAAATAAGAGGCATGCTTATACCTTGCTAAGACACTTAACTATGAATCATGTGTTATACTAAATGAAATAATTGTTTGATGTACATTTTTATTATTGTCTTTGGTTGATGTGCTTATATACCTTGCTAAGACACTTAACTATGAATAATGTGTTATACTAAATGAAATAATTGTTTGATGTACATTTTTTTATTGTCTTTGGTTGACTTGCGGAATCTCTAACTAATCCAGTGAGAGGAGAGGTCGACGTACTATTTTGCACCTTCATGAGAGGAGTCTTAGTGTACTTGCATGCAGATATGTCGACGAGGTTATTATTGGTGCTCCTTGGGAGGTCTCTAAAGATATGGTATGAGAGAAGTTATATATATGAATACAAGCAGCATCCTTGTCACATTTTTGTCTTTTGATTTAATCTAGTTTATTGAACTATAACTCTCCAAACTGAATTTGTTTTTATTCATTTTCTTAACAGATTGCCACTTTTAACATTTCTGTAGTAGTGCATGGGACTGTATCAGAGAACAGCTCAGAAGTACATCTAATTTTCTAATCTCTCAGTTGTTTACTTAACTCTCTCTCTCTCTCTCTCTAAAGTGCAGATTTCTTGTAACAGGCACAAACTGATCCTTATGTCATACCTAAAAGCATGGGAATTTTTCAAACAATTAAGAGCCCGAGGAATACAACTACCCTGTCAGTTTCCAAAAGAATCATAGATAATCTGGAAGCATACAAGGTGCAGTGTTCTACTTTTTAA
This sequence comes from Carex littledalei, assembly GCA_011114355.1. Taxonomy (NCBI): domain Eukaryota; kingdom Viridiplantae; phylum Streptophyta; class Magnoliopsida; order Poales; family Cyperaceae; genus Carex; species Carex littledalei. The sequence goes on from CM022097.1 coordinate 3,407,754, forward strand.
AAGATTCCCCACGTAATTTTGGAAAATTGCAAACAAGACCCCATGTTATGAGAAGTCACTAGAAAGCTCATCCATACCATTAATCAACCAAGTACTTAAAATGTTTGAACTTCACTTTTATGTTTAGTGTTTTTTTGCATAGATACATCATGTAGAAGATTATTAATGGGAAAGTATTTCATGATAAGGGTCTACCAGGATTTGAACTTGAGACCTTTGTCTCTGAAACAGTGTTTAACAACCAGTTTCTAAAAGGTGTAGCAGGATTTGAACCATCTAATTTCATTTACTATATTGTCAACACATTAAGGAATTTAAAACAAACCCCTTTTTATCCTACCAGCGACGAAATTTGAAGAAGAAAGCGAGTGAAGATAGGTATTATTCAGAGAAGACATTTGTTGCCGATGATTGATCTCACATAAATGTGCTACTTTTTGGAGACTAGGACAAAAAGTGAGAAGAAGAAGAATGTTAACTTGAATTTTTTGATCCTGCTAAATACCACAAATTATTTGCGACACATCAACAGTTAATGACCGAAGATAGCTACACATTCCACTGGAATTTCGTTCAAGTTGTCTACTGAGGAAAGAGAATTTTTTATTTATTACCTGGAAGGAAAAAAAGGTAGAATATATGATCTACTGTATTCTGGATTACATCCGGAAACCTAAGTTTGTAGTGCTCGTGTCAATTAATTTCATTACAGTGTTCACTTGTTCTTCGTTCAATTTTGCTTCAAATCATTGTTTAGTTGTTCCTACGTATAAATCCAATGCTGGGATCAGTGTACAAAATACATGCTGGGACAATTGTATCAGTGAGGATTCATCTTCGGGAAAAAAGAAAGAAAGAAAGAGAGATACATTGATTGAGCTTAGAAAATATTAAACTAAAAACTAAGGTCCATTGTTGTAAATCTAATTTTCTACATGCTTACCAAATACTCCTGCTGCTGAGAAAAGAAACAAAATTACGCAAATTCTATGTTCCATAAGAGATATAAAATAAAAAATATCAAAATATGTCAAACACCCAACAAATCTGAGCAGAATTGCTAAAGATGATTTTCACATTCACAATGTCAACCATTACATTTTTTTTTTCTAATCATCATTATAGGCCTATTTTCTCGTTATTCCCAGATAAATTACAATTATAAAGCATCTTAAAAACTAGATTGCTGCACACGTTGCCAGTGATGTTTTACGTTCTTCTCATCTCTGCCCTATATCATTTGATTATCCATCTTCTCGTCTTGAAAATAAAATCAGAAGAAACCTGTCAATGAGACGACAAAAAAAGGCTATGTAAAGTTCGAGGAAGGTAATATCAAATTTTCATTATCAACCAAATTTATAAAACCTAGAGTTTCATTATATCATACCTGACCATATATAAGCAGATCGTTTCTGAGGTACTTGTGGTAACATGCATTGATGCTGATTATATTCGCTTTTGTTTTCAACCTCCATAAATGATGCTGATGGTTCGTCTTCATCTTCGTCCATTAATTCCATTTCATGATTTATGTTGTAGTTGAAAGATGGTACTTTTTTATTCTTTACAGAATATAGAATGGCCACCGGTGAATCTTCCTCTTCTTCCAAGAATTGGGGGAAATTTGCATGCTATTGTAAAATTAACAATAAAGACAAAAAAAAAGACGAATCATTTTTTGGAAAGAATTCATCGGTTCAATATCATACAACAAATTAAAACCCTCAATTCAATATATTTCATGAATGATGCATTTAATTTAGAAAACTTTAAATCAATCGAGTATTAAAGTCAATCAGTAAAAAATATAATAAAAAAAATGAAAGCATTACATTATGCTTTAAACCATCATTTTGGACAGTTGACCTTCTACTAAATATGTTTAGAAATCAACAAACTTTGGATGTAAGCATATCTTTTATGAAATAGATTGATTTGAAATGTTTTAATTCATTATTTAAAGTTGATCAATGAATTTTAAAGTTATGCTAACGAATCACCTTAATTAGCTTAAATTCATATTAGTTTCTCTTTCTCTCTCTAATACATGATATGAAGTACATACATACACATATAATGCATATGTTTTTGTAAAAAAAAAATTCCATAGCATCAGCAACCAGGTCCTGATATAACTCTTCACAAAAAAAAAACAAAAAAATCAAACAAACAAAAATTGGGTTGGGTCCTGGTATTATTTATCTCTGTTATGCCACTATGATTACAATATAAGAATTTATTAGGCACAAATGATGCCCAAAAGCTCAAATAAGTATATACCAAAGGATTTCACCGAACCAAAGGAAACGACAATGGTACTTCAGGAAACAACTAGTGTGAGGAGGCCATATTATGCAACGAATCTGTGAAAACTGAAAAGGTGAAAAGAGAGAAATGATCACCTCTAATTTGATCTTTTTAGGAAGGGAAGATAGAGAGAGGTCATGCACCACCTCCAATTCCTTTCTCTTCGTGGTGATCGATACAAGATAGTTTGCCACTTCCATCGCAAAAAGAACCGAGCAAATTTCTGATTCCACAAATTGAAGTTTCTCAATCGCTGTTGTAGGAACCTAGGAATCTCTGCAACTCTCTCTCTCTCTGTCTCTCTTTTTCTCTCTGTCTGTCTCTATATATAATATATCTGATGTTTATCAAAATGTATAGTTCTCCGAACAGAGTCAACTGGAAGAAAGGCCAAAGGGATAAGTTTCCCGGATTTTATGTTGAAATAAGATGTGCTTGTTTACATGTGTGACGCAAGTATGCAAATACTCACTAAGAGTGAGTCTAGATTTTCATATAAAAATATACTTGTGGGCTAAATTTACTATTTTTTAGAATTTTTTTACTATTTTTTTAAATATATAGAAAATCACTGTTTTTGGATGGTCCAGAATTTTCAGATCAAGTGATTTTCTACCTTTCATAAAATATAGAAAAAAAATTCAAATACATATAAAATTTAGTCTGCAGTACATATTCATGTGGGGGTCACGTTGAACTGTTCAGATCGACTATTAGAATTTTCAAAATAAAAATATGACTCTGTAGTATGGACTAATCCGTGCTATGCATAGTATCATAGACTCACTCAAATATTTATATGTCTGATATCTTATATCTATAGTAAGTATATTCAAATAAATATGACGTATATTTCGCTGTTATGTTGGCTGATAGTATTCAATACATGATGAATATCAAATACAAAATATTATTCTGAGAATGTCTTCATAGGATACATTTTTTTTCCATAGTCAATAGTCATAATTAATGTTTACAAAAATTACAAGTGCATTATACAATTTCTTACTTCGGTGTATATGGTATGACGTCAGACTTCATATATATTTTTAAAGTATTGTAGATAGTATTTTGAAATACAAATAATAATTATTTGATACTAACGAAACGACTCCAAAAGCTCTCTCTCCTAGCGATTTCAAAAGAGAAAAAAAAAAGAGAAATCTCAAATTCTTGATCTACTTAACCGTCGCCTCTCACTCCACATCTCTCATCTTCGAGTTTTCGCCTCTAACACAACGATACCCTCTCCTCTCTCTCGTCTCTACCTCCTTGAATGAGGGAGCGGAGCCGAGAACGCGGTATCGTTGAAGCACGGAGATTAGAGTCATCATCTTGATCGAAGCGCGGCGGCGGTCGAAAGAGCGGTCCGGTCGTGGAGCGAGATGGGAATTAAGGTATTATAATGATTATGAGCAGTGGCGGAACCAGAAATGATCGGTAGGGGGGCCCAGTCGCGGAGCCCAGTCGCCAGAGTGCCATCGCTTTTAGGGGGTGCCAGTTTTTTTTTTTTAGTAAAGGGCTCTGTATATTTTTCTGGGCCAAGGGGGGGCCAGGGCCCAGGCCTTGGTTCCGCCACTGATTATGAGTGTATATAAGTAAAATTAGAAGAGTAGATCTAATAATTTAGAGTGTGATTAAGAATAATGAGAGTAATTTTAAGTAATTTAGATGATTTCCGAAAAATATAGAAGTAGATTTAGAATTAGAGTCACTTGACTTGTTGTAAATCTCTTTTTTATGAATTAAATTATTAATAGGCATAAAAGTCACTAATCTTAAAAAAATTATTTTATATTATATAAAACTTAATTCACATAAGAAAAAGGAACCAATAATTAAACATTATTTGGAAAGGGTGGGGTTTTTGTCCAAACAGCTTTGGACAAAGTCTTATCCAAAAGCGGACCTAAACCGTTCGATCTGTATCAAAATTCGTACAAATATTTAGATTCAATGAGTCATTTAAATTTATGAAGTTTTAAATATGTTTGCACGAATCTCAATACAAATCATACATTTAATCTTGACTTTGAATGAGCTTTGTCCAAAGCCCAATCCCATTTGGAAAAGCACAAGAAGGCCCCTAGATCTTACCTTCACATAATATCGAAAGTTTTTATCTATATAAATTAACGCCGATCTGACGTTTGGTTTATTTGACCAAGACAATATAATGAACATGCATGTGATGTGTGGGGAAATTGTTCATCCAATTATTAAGGACTGCGAAATGCGACCTTGACTTCGATAGTCTACGTTTTCATTAGCGGCCCAGTTGTAATACAGGGCCTGAATTTAATATTTTTAATGTAATTTTAGCGTGTATTCCTACAATATATCTTATTTATTTGTATCTAAAAAATTTAGAATCTTATTTTCAGATCCAAAGTTTAATCATTTTTTTTTCACAATTTTATGATATCTTAAGCTTGTTTCTAATAATCTCAAGTCCATAAATCAACGAGTCTATTTAACTACAATAAATTGATTTTTAGTGCATTTATTTTTTATCCTCTTGATTTAGGATTAAATGAACTACAAAAGTTATAATATTTTATGGAGACATAGCTTTCGTGAAAAAGAACAAACTTAACTATTTAAATCGATATTAATTATATAATTTTGAAATATAACTACAAAAATAATATTTTACTTTTTTATGACAAAAAATTGTGTGACGATTAATATGACTGAAAATAAGTATGACCTTGTAGGCTTAGTTTTGATTGAACAATCTAAATCTCTACCCTTGGCCTTGGATCAGGTCAAGAGAATTTTAGCCCAGAGTTCTATTGGGTCAGGATGCTTACAAGGCCTGGTAGCATTTGAGGCCCACTTAGATAAAGCTGAATACCTTTTTTGCTAGCCTGAATGAAACTTGAAGTCCAATAACTTCACATCATAACACTACACGAAAATTGAAGAGGCCTTGGGTCTCTCCCACTTAGCTTTCCAAAAGGAAATTATTTTCAAAATCCGTCAGTGTACCTTATGAAATGAGATAGATTTTATTTGAATTTTAAGTTTTTGAGGTGATATATTTTAAAGTTGACATTCACAATTTGATTTCATGCATCCAGCTAGTACAATACAGTAAATTCCACATTTTTTTTTTTGTGGAAGTAAATTACACATGTTGGTTCTCAACTTGTGGGATCTTTTCATTACTTGGGTTATATTTTGATCAGTGGCTACGTGTCATTGTTTGTATGAACTATTTTTGTTTCTAATGAAACAGGTGGGTTTAACCCACTTTTATATAAAAAAAAAAATTACACATGTTTGTAACAAGTTACAATGCCATGAATTTTTCAGAATAAATATAATTATTCAATATATTATTTTACCAAATTACAACCAAATTTTGAATTAAACCAAATTTCTGAAGTCTACCTTCTCAACCATAAAATTACAAAATCGGAAGGTTTGTGGTGCCGGCGGTAATTTGTTTCTCTTATGTTGTTATAACAGAAAAAATCATTCAAGGAACTATACAATTTTTGTTTCCATTTTGAGCCATAAATTTTATTTTCAGCGCAATTGCAAATAAAAAAGAAATTAAAAGCCTCTTGGAAATAGGGGAGAGGGAGATAGAGCCGATATTTTTATTAAAACCCCCAAAAAAAACAATTATCAAATCTGCTTCTCCCACCCCAACTTTATTTTATTTCTACCTACCCCAACCGCCCGTAGGGCTGGGCGGTCCTATTTCCCAACCTGACCGCCCGCATCCGGGCGGTCCACTTTCAAACCTGACCGCCCAGGGGCTGGGCAGTCCACTATTAATTTTTTTTTTTATAAGCGGTCCGCCCCCCGCAGACCGCTATCTTCTCTCTCTGCCTCGCTCTTTCTTCTCTGCCTCCAGCCCCCCGCCCGCGTCGCCGCCCACCCCAGCCCGAACCCCACTCGGCCCTCTCTCTCTCTCCTCTTCCTCTCCCTCTCTCCGCTCTCCTTCTTCACCTCTCTTCCTCTCTCGTCTCTCTCACCTCCTATCTCTCCCTTCTCTTCTCTCTCTTCCTCTCTCTCTCCCTCTTC
>CM022097.1:3414201-3503320 GCA_011114355.1 Carex littledalei
CGATTTCGAAATCAAATCAAAATCTGCTGTTATTCTAAAGGAATATAACAGAAACCTGTTATTCCGATCCAACTGTTGATTTTCGGTTAGATTCGCACATGAAAAAATTTCTGGTTGAAATTCTCGTACAAATAAAATTTGAACGGTTGGGATCGGTAACAGGTTCCTGTTATTCCTCATAATAACAGCAGATTTAGATTCCTCAAAATCCCCTTTCCCAAAATATATTCCAGGCTTCCAGCTTAATTAGTTAACAACAAATCGAGTGCATATCCTCTGCCATGCAGTACCCACGGACGGACGGGTGAATTTTTAAGATGAAATTTTAAAGATTGATGCAGGTATGGAGTCCAACAAAACAAAGATCTATTAATATATTAATTGATCCGTTAATTGAAGGATGAGGAGGGTTCAAATGCCTTTATTTTTTGTGCCTCCATCATGTTTCTGTTTTTAAAAACTTTAAATAACTCAAAATTTAAAAACTTAAAGGTCAAAATAAACCATTGGATATGATCTACATCATTTTATCTATGCAAGTAAAAAATTATAAAATTTCAACTTTGTTTTGGTTGTCATCAAGAGTTTGTAAAAATGTACTAATGTGGATAATTTCTAAACGTTGATTTTTCAACTTATTGATTCACATAAAAACAAAATTGAAATTTAATATTTTTTTATGAGCACATAGAAAAAATAATATAGATCACATCTGACGGTTTTATTTTGACATTTATGATTTCAATTTTGAGTTATTAACATTTTAAAAATAGAAGCATGATGGAGGCACAAAAAATGAAGGCATTTGAACCATCCTCTTGAAAGATATACACTTATTTTACAATGTTGGACAAGCAAAAGTTTGTTGGAAAGTTGCTTCTTAGAGAAGTGTTTTGGGAAAATAACCGATATTTTTATTAATACCCAAAAAAAAAAAACAAATTATCAAATCTGCCCCCACTCCAACTTATTTTTAAATCTACCCCAACCACCCGTCTGCTGGGCGGTCTAGATCCAGAGCAGACCGCCCAGGAGCGGGCGGTCCACTTTTTTTTTTTTTTTTTTTTTGAAGAGACTATGAACATCAAGATGCTGAATTATAACGCTAAAAATTCGAATTTTGTTTTAAATATTAGTTAGATTACTTCTTTTAAGCATATTTATACTAAAATACGCTAAATTACTTGAAATTATGTTAAATTACGTTGAGTTACACTAAATTACGCTAAATAACGCTAAACTACACTAAATTACATTAAATTACGGTAAATTATGCTAAATTACATATGAATAGAGACGATATTTTACTGAAAAGGTGAAAAACGACGACGAAACTTCAAACGGTCATAAAACGGCGCTCGAGTGTCCGATTTCAGCAAAATGACCACTTTTCAGAAAGCTTGTGAAATGCGCATGCGTCCGTGCCCGCTATGTTGGATTCCAAATTTCAGAATCGCCAAAAAACAAAGGGAAGACCCTCAAAACTTGAGTTGAAGTTTCGATTAAGATTTCATTTCTATTATTCAATCCAAGTAGTTCAGTAAATTAGTTACATAATGAACTTGTAGAATACCAATTTTTACTATTTTTGGAATTTTTTTACTATTTTTTATGATTCATGAAAGATGGCACAGAATCGGTCTACTTAGCGTAATTTTCCGTAGTTTACCATAATTTACTGTATTTCAGCATAATTAGCGAAGTTATTGTTATTTAGTGTAATTTAGGGTAATTTAGTGTAACTCAACGTAATTTAACATAATTCCAAGTAATTTAGCGTATTTTAGTATAAATATGCTTAAAAGAAGTAATCTAACTAATATTTAAAACAAAATTCGAATTTTTAGCGTTAGAATTCAGCATCTTGATGTTCATAGTCTCTTAAAAAAAAAAAAAAAGTGGACCGCCCAGTGGCTGGGCGGTCTGCTCTGGATCTGGACCGCCCAGCAGGCGGGCGGTTGAGGTAGATTTAAAAACAAGTTTGGGGTGGGGGCAGATTTGATAATTGTTTTTTTTTTGGGGTATTAATAAAATATCGGGGAAAATAAATGAACAATATATAATACAACATGCAACAAATGAATATTTCTTTTTGCTATATATGAACGCTGTATATAGAAAAGGCAAACTCTCTGGCTCAATAAATAATGGGCTTGTGCCGCCTATATATAATCAGAGAAAGGTCCAAGTGTTTATTTCCTAGATGTAGTTTAGAACAAAAGTCATTCTAGGCCGAGATCCAAAGCCCATCTATTTTACCGACATCTGATTAATTTTTAGCAACGACGCTCTTGTAATCCCTTATTAGTTTATGACTTGTATTATGTGATATATCGGATACACTTCAAAAAGAATAACAATGAAAAGTAGTTAAATATATCAATTTTCTAAGTGTGTACTAATCTTTAAATCTGCATAGAACTGTTAGTAAAGATTCATCAGTAAAATCAATAATCAAATTTAAATCAGAGAAATAGAAGGAAGTTAAGACAATAAGCCTGAAACTGTAGCTGTGTGATTGTGTTGCGACTGCCCTAAAACTATATGAAATCAATAATCAAATTTAATGTATTGCTTAATAAGTAATACAGCAAGATGAAATATTCCTCCTCTAGCTAGCTTCTCTTTTCGAAGATATATACTAGGAAATGGAAATCCTTGTAATTATGGGGGTAAAAGTTTACCTATTCAATGTATAAGTAGGCCGGTTACAATCAACAAATAATAATAATAATAATCCCTCTTCTTTTCCAATAATGAATTTATTGTCTAGAGAAAGAATAAACCAATGAATATATCAATGAAAACGCCATTAATGAACTCCAACATATATATATCCTTCTCTTCTTTGTTAATCCTTTATAGGTGCCACCGCAAGCTAGTCTATCCCAATTGGCACTCTAGTGGTACCCCACCATCAGGCCACTGCCTTAAATCGGTGCAGTAGTCGTACAGCTTGAAATTGTCATGGACCCATTTCATCTTCTCCTGTTGTGATTCATCAAGCATCTCGTCAAGCCAGGAGTAGTCACCTTCATCGGGCAGGTTGCACACCATGGAGGCCTTTTGATACACGCATGCTTGCGGGTTGAAATTCTGATAGTGCACAGTGAAGGGGGCCTGGCTCCAATCTGTCTTATCACGGCCGCCCCTCGTGGCCCACCCATCGCCGTCCCAGATGCTGCCGTAAACATTCATTGGTTGTCTGTTGGGAAAGAACAATCCTTTGTCCTCATAGTTCTTGTAGTCCCTTAGCGGTATATCATCCACCAAAAGTCTGATAATTAATTTAGCATTGGAGACTTGTTAGGTTATTATATGGATATATATTCAAAGACGGAGACATATACCATAAATGAGAGTCAATTGACTTCTATTCATTTTTAAAATTTTGTGTTTATTAGTAAAAAAATTTATATATAGTTTAGCAGAAAACGCTATGAAACTGTCAAATTGACCACATTGACAGTATAGCATTTTATATGTTTGATCTCAATATCACATATATGTGATATGGAAATGATCTAATAATAAGTTGATGCCTTTATTCGGAAGTGACAGAGCTCAAGATTCCAATTGCAACTTTGCAAGTAAGACTACCGAGCATGAGACAATTGGCTGGCATATATTTGTATTCATAGCAATTAATTAAATTCGTAATTGACATTATAAATGCAATGCAAATTTATTTAGCCAAGGTGTGGAAATGAGAATTCATGTTTACTAGGAACTATTTAGCCTAATGGAAAGTCAACGCGATCTTATTTATAACTAAAAACATTGAAATTGCAGCTTTATATTAATGCACCGAGGGAAAAGTTAAAACGGAGCTCCAGTTTCCAAACATAATAAATTAATAATAGAAGCGGAACTGGAGATCCGCAGGATTCTTTTTCCTTTTTTTTTTTGTTTGATTTTCAGATCGGTGAGGATTATTTTCCTTTTAATTTTAGATCTCACTTGAAAACTATTTTTCTTTTTCACTGATTTTAAATACAAGTATCGTATCTATCATTCATGAAAAGGTACATGTTAGCATTTTTAATTAATTAGTGCCTCGTAAATTGCTCAATAGCTACTTTATATCAGCTAGCGCTACAATTACGACTTTAAAATTATTTAGGGTTTAGTAAGTGGACTTACGCGATGTGACGAGCATTCCAAAGGAAGGTGTAATTGTGGAAGTCGGCAGTTGGGTCAAACCAGAGGTAGAACTGCTGCTCTCTGCCCCCAATTCCATGTGCAAATAGATTTGTGTGCAATATGTACGGTTGTCCGCTAAGGTTCCCTAGAAACTCGAAGTCCACCTCATCATGCTGGGCTCCCTCAGATGCTAACTACAAATTAATTAACCATAAAATTAGATAAATATATACTCATAGTAGGGGCTTTCAAAAAACAAATATATTTCTCGGAGTCCATACAGTAGCAATATTAGATCTCTTACTTTACATAATTATATGATGGACTGTGCTACGGTGCTACGCGTATATAAGGGTCCTCCGTGCTACGGCTCACTTTTTGAGTTTTCAAAATCCTAACGGTCGATCCGAACCGTTCAACATGATCTCCATATGAATATGTACTTGCAAACCAAATTTTACATTTTTTAGAATTTTTTTACTATTTATTAAGCCACTTTGAAAAAAACACTAATTTGTACACAACAGTAAACTTTTCTGGACCATTGGATCAGCGATTTTCAAAGTGGCTTAATAAATAGTAAAAAAATTCTAAAAAATGTAAAATTTGGTTTGCAAGTACATATTCATATGGAGATCATGTTGAACGGTTCAGATCGACCGTTAGAATTTTGAAAACTCAAAAAGTGAGCCGTAGCACGGAGGGGCCCTTATATACGCGTAGCATATTAGCAAAATCCATTATATGATTATGCCCAAGTACGCTATACAAATAGCAAATAAATATTAATAATAGATTTCGAGATCTAATTTTTCTAGTTCTCAATATTATACTATGATTATGATATATAATTATCATTTCAGCCCTTCAAACTCGATGTAATTATGAAGAAAGTTTTTTTTTTATGGTCAATTAAGAAGAAAGTTATATTCTAGCTCTCTATTTTGTTTGGCTCATTTTGCCATTAATAACAGTAATAACTTGGGGTAGTGATAAAGAAGTTCAAATTAACTATCTCAATACATATACAAAAAGTTATTTTTGATGCTACAAGAATATAGAATATGTTTTATCTGCATGGATACTCCCTCGCGGATACTCTTATCGGTAATAGCAATATCATCGAGAATTAACAATTTTTGTTGGCTTGCCCTCGTCATATAAACTTCATAAAAAGCTATATGTGTCAAAGAAAAATGCATTGTATTTAAACAGTAATATTATATATGTACTTACATAAAATGTTGACACAGTGCCAGCTGAATTTCCCTCGACAAGTTTTAGTTGTATGTCTATCCGTCCAAATAAGTACGCATCTTTCGATTTAAAAGCAGAGCCAGAACGGGTGTCAAGAGATAAGCTCAGTTGTGTTCCATCGTCGCTTTGTTTTGCGTTACCACTGCCCCAAACCATTTCTATTTCCTTATCAAAGGTATCAGCAAAAGAGGGCCTTGAAAAGAGAGAGAAGAACACAAGTAGAGCACCAAATATTGATACAAGTTTTGGGGTAGAAGAGAGAGAAGCCATTATTTACTGGCTTCTTTCAAAACAGGCCAAAAGGACACCAAGGGTTGCGAATAGGTGTAAGAGGTGAAGCTAATAATAAGAGGTTTATATAGTGATTGGTGACTTGGTGTGGCTTGTGAGTAGTAGTTTTTAGGCCCTTTTAGGGATAGACTTGTTAAGCGAGTCAAGCTAGCTAGGGTTAAAGGAATACACTAGTGAATTTTCACTGTACTCTGCTTCAAAACCTAAATGTTATATATATGATTCAAAAGATACCACTATGTAAGGAACCACAAATATATGCTAAAATTTAGTTAATTAATATAGAAAATCGGATTTCACTGACACGGAATTAAGTCCGAACTCCGAAAACTCCGGATGATAAGGCCGTGCTTAATATCCAATACACAAAGTTAATGGAGATGTCCATTGTTCAAATTACCTAGTTAGATCAACCCCCAATCAATCATCATTCTTAAATCTAATTTGTTAAGAGGTAACTTGCCCACTAAAATATTTACAAAAATGAGAGCATACATTTTTTTGTTAATGTACTATTCTTTCATAATACTTAATAAATGGATTGTGCTTTTGGTGTTGTTTTGTATGCTAGCATTGTGGATGCGGATGATGCTGAGTAGTTGTCACTAAAAATAGTAGCTAATTCGGAATATATATATATATATATATATAGGGATGAGCTATGGTGAGACATGGAGTAAAACCATTTTGTACTCCATGGCACTATATTTCTATTTTGAAAATCCAAACAACCGATCCAAACCGTTCAATATGTTCTCTATATTGAAATGTGCTTGGAGACCAAATTTTACATTTTTTGGAATTTTTTTACTATTTATTAAGCCACTTTGAAAATCGCTGATCCGGTGGTCCAGAAAATTTTACTGTTTTTCACTGTTCACAGTGGATCAGCGATTTTCAAAGTGGCTTAATAAATAGTAAAAAAATTCCAAAAAATGTAAAATTTGGTTTCCAAGCACATTTCAATATAGAGAACATGTTGAACGGTTCGGATCGGTTGTTTGGATTTTCAAAATGAAAATATGACGTGGAGTACAAACTTATTTTACTCCACGTCTCACCATAGCTCATCCCTATATATATATATAGAGTATGGCTAATGTGCTTTCTCTAGAACTTCGGCCTCGTGCTTCCGGATGTATATCTTAGTATTTGATGTTCAAATAACAAATTCAAACCGTTAGATGTTCAATCTATATTAAAATGTACTTGGAGACCAAATTTTACATTTTTTGGATCTTTTTACTATTTATTAAGCCACTTTGAAAATTCCAGATCATATGGTCCAGACTGTTTTTACTGTTCACCCAGATCTGGAATTTTCAAAGTGGCTTAATAAATAGTAAATAAATTCCAAAAAATGTAAAATTTGGTCTCCAGGTACATTTTAATATAGATTGAACATCTAACTGTTTGAATTTGTTGTTTGAACATCAAACACTAAGATATTCCTCCGGAAGCACGAGGTCGAAGTTCTACCGGAAGCACATTAGCCATACTCTATATATATATATAGAGCAAGACTAGCGTGTGCTAGGCTCACCAAGAGGGATTGGTGAGCGCACCTCAAAAAGTGCATTTTCAAAGTTCAAATAGTCGATTCGAACCTTCCAACGTGTTCTTCATATTAAAATGTGCTTGGAGACCAAATTTTACATTTTTTGGAAATTTTTTACTATTTTTTCAGAATTTTTGAAAAAACTAAACAAACTAAACAATAATTTGAAATTTGAAAAACAAATGATTTTCAAAAATTCTGAAAAAATAGTAAAAAATTTCCAAAAAATGTAAAATTTGGTCTCCAAGCACATTTTAATATGAAGAACACGTTGGAAGGTTCGAATCGACTATTTGAACTTTGAAAATGCGCTTTTTGGAGGTGCGCTCACCAATCCCTCTTGGTGAGCCTAGCACACCCTAGTCTTGCTCATATATATATATATATATATATATATATATATATATATATGGCAGTGCTACGCGTATATAAGGGCCCCTCCATGCTACGGCTCACTTTTTGAGTTTTCAAAATCCTAACGGTTTATCCGAACTGTTCAACATGATCTCCATATGAATATGTACTTGCAAACCAAATTTTACATTTTTTAGAATTTTTTTACTATTTATTAAGCCACTTTGAAAATCGCCCTAATTTGTACACAACAGTAAACTTTTCTGGACCATTGGATCAGCGATTTTCAAAGTGGCTTAATAAATAGTAAAAAAATTCTAAAAAATGTAAAATTTGGTTTGCAAGTACATATTCATATGGAGATCATGTTGAACGGTTCGGATCGACCGTTAGGATTTTGAAAACTCAAAAAGTGAGCCGTAGCACGGAGGGGCCCTTATATACGCGTAGCATATTAGCAAAATCCTATATATATATATATATATATATATATATATATATATATATATATATATATATATATATAGAGAGAGAGAGAGAGAGATGAGCTATGGTGAGACGTGGAGTAAAACAAGTTTGTACTCCACGCCATATTTTTATTTTGAAAATCCAAACAACCGATCCGAACTGTTCAACATGTTCTCTATATTGAAATGTGCTTGGAAACCAAATTTTACATTTTTTGGAATTTTTTTACTATTTATTAAGCCACTTTGAAAATCGCTGATCCACTGTGAACAGTAAAAAGCAGTAAAAATTTCTAGACCACCGGATCAGCGATTTTCAAAGTGGCTTAATAAATAGTAAAAAAATTCCAAAAAATGTAAAATTTGGTCTCCAAGCACATTTCAATATTTAGAACATGTTGAACGGTTCGGATCGGTTGTTTGAACATCAGAATGGCAGATTTGCTGCTGGCAGCACTTGGCCGAAATGCTTCCAGAAGCACATTAGCCATACTCTATATATATATATATATATATATATAGAGAGAATGGCTAACGTCAAAACGTTTGTTCCTGAGCTCAGGAACAAACGATTTGGTTCTCCGATTTTCAAAGTCCAAACAACAAATCTAAACCGTTAGATGTTCAATCTATATTAAAATCTACTTGGAGACCAAATTTTACATTTTTTGGAATTTTTTTACTATTTATTAAGCTAGTTTGAAAACCGCTGTTTTTATTAAATTTCTGCAGAATTGAAAAACAGCGGTTTTCAAACCAGCTTAATAAATAGTAAAAAAATTCCAAAAAATGTAAAATTTGGTCTCCAAGTAGATTTTAATATAGATTGAACATCTAACGGTTTAGATTTGTTGTTTGGACTTTGAAAATTGGAGAACCAAATCGTTTGTTCCTGAGCTCAGGAACAAACGTTTTGACGTTAGCCATTCTCTATATATATATATATATATATATATATTTTTTATTTTTTGGTTAGTAGAAAGTTCCACTAAGAAATATATTGATGTTGAGAAAAGTATTTACTGAGCCGATACTAGAACAAAGTGGTTTCAGTAACGGTGCCGTTCGAAATAGCATTCAATTCAAACGCACACATACTAATCCGAATAGCTCGACAATAACACTATTTTACTAAGAATATTCTTAGTGATGGACGGAATAGTAAAAAGGAGTCTCATCTACTAATTATTCCCAATTGCTCTATTTTTGTATTAATTCCAATGTACAATCCAAACAACATGTTTAATTACTAATCCGAATAACATCACATTAACACTATTTTCATACTAATCCGAAAACCACTATTTAATTTGTCTCTATTTTCATCTACTAATCCCAATTGCTCTATACTTGCACTAATCCTTGCACGATCAAGATCGTGTTTATCAAGCAAGGTGGATGATGTAAAAACGGGTGACGGTGAGAGTGAGACTTGAGTTGTTGGCATCTGGCTCATGTATTAGTGTTAAGTGGCGGTGAGTACGAACTCATATCTTCTGAGGTAACAAAATATTTATGTTTGAATCACGGCCGTCCGATAAAAATCTGGGCTAATCCGGTCCGTAGTGGAACGAACGGAGCTGCTTTAATAATCGTGTGGATTCTGATTGGACGGTCCACATCCAAACAGAAATATTCTGTTAATTTTGATACGAATTCCGGTGACTTAAGTGTATACTATTTCTAATCATTTTGAAGATTAATTATTATTTATTAAACTAGCTGGCAATGCGAAGGACCTGAGTAACAATTTATTTTTAAACGCACCATGGCGCGCTTTAATGTCATGACCCGGTGGCGGGAATAGACCTCTAAAGGGCAGTTCATTTAGTACGCATTGTGCGTGGTTCTGTTGTTAATATCTTAATTAAAATTTTAGGAAAATTTCTAGTGTACCCATCCAAACTTTCAAAATAGCTAATTTTCTCATCAAAATATTAAAATTTCTTATTTCCCCATTCTAAATTACAATCCTTTCTTATTTCCCCATGTGTTGATTAAATTTGAAAATGTAAACTGAATTTATGATTGATTGTCTGATATAGTGGTAATTTTTACTATAGTTGAAAATAAATTAAATATATCACTTTAATTTGAAGTAGTAATAATAGGAAGATTTAAAATTAGTTATTCCTGGAATTTGAACTCAAATTTTCATTATTAGAGACATATATATGCCGTTGTCATTAGCGATAGTGAACAAGTGGCAATGCTAAATTTGGGTTGTTTTTTCAAGGTTTCCAATATCAGTGCGTAGTTAATACGTTGTTTAATTTTATGGAATGACAAATGGTACAATTTTGTTCGTTAGCCTTTGAGGTAGCACAAGTGTGTTTTTACTTATTAGTACTGTTGAGATGTGTTTCTGATCAAGGAACAACGATTATAACTATACCTTAATAGCCAGCATTTAAAAAGAAAAAAAAAAAAAAAGACAAATGGTACAATTTTGAACTCAAAATATTTGTTTGAGAAAAAAATTAAAATTCAATATATGTTTCAACTGTCAAGCAGACAAATTTAAGGTCAAAACTGAGACATGCATGCACTGGTTTAGTAAATAAATAAGGCGCAGCCTAAATATCTAATGCAACACCTACGCATATATATCTACACAGCTTTTGGAAGAGAGTTGGAGCTTCACAGGAAATCCAAGATAAAATTGAGAAATATTGTACCGGCCCCAAAGGAAAAGGGCCGGCCATGCCCGGCTCGTGGGCTTCTGATCGAGATTTCGTCAAACCTGCGATTGATTTAATTTTTTTAATCAAAATTTAATTGGAGTGCAAATCTAGGAAGGCATCTAACTGTGATAATTAGTTCACACACTTGTTTCATGATACTCCCACGTGATTTAATGCCACGTACGGCTTTAAGTGAATTAAGTTGGTTAATTAATTAGTATGTAGTTTGTAAGAAAAAAGTGTCATTATGACTTATCACTTGTAATTATTTCTGGGACATGCAACTGTATTATATTTCAACAGTATCGCTATTATAAGATTATATTGGGAAATTTTATAAAATATTTTTCTTGAAAACCATCAAACAAAATACTCCTTTTCTAAAATTATTAACAAATTATTATCTCAAATTTTCCCTCCCTCCTCCCATCAATCGCATCCATTTCCTCATTTATTTTTTTTTTCTCCCTCGACAATAACAAATATAGTAAAATAGAGTAAGAAAAAGAAAATCAAATGTTGCATGACAATAATGAAATTGTACATAATAAAGTCTAATAGTAATGCAATATATAAGAGCCAAATATAGTATAAACTTTAGAACCAAGAACTTCAGAAGAAAAAAAAATCAACAATTGCAGAAAAAAGACACGCATATATGCTCTCCAAGAATATCATTCAGCTTCTCTTCATTTCTAAACACATTTTTGAATCAACGTACAATTGCTATGAAATAAACTATCTTAATATGAATGCTTTGAGTTATCAGTGATTGAACTAAACCCCATTTCTATTGGCTTAGTGTGTGACTTGCAGTCATGCACGTAGCCATTCTATAAATTTTATATGCCCACAATTCATGAGATGCCTTGATATTATTTGTTCTTTTTGGGTTTGCCTTGTCTATCTTGATCCAACCCATGCAGAAACCGAAACAACATTGTCTCGAGAAAGTTATTAAAATATAAAATCCATATCAACTATTGAGAAGTTCCACATTACTTAATAAGGGAAGAGAAAGGAGAAAAGAGGGAGAAGAAGTAATTGGGAGAGAAAGGAGGAGGAAGAGTAAAATTGAGGCCCCACAAGACTATTTTGTTAATAATTGTAGGGTGGTATTTCTTTTGATAGGTTACACAAGAAAGGGTATTTTATTAAAAAACAAAACATTTTAACTTCATTTTTAAATTCGTGAACTTAACATCAATCAATTTTTAGAAACAGGCGAACATTCAGTTTGGAGACTCGGGAGGAAACTCACGAGCCCACATTCAGTTTGGAGGAGTTGGGTGCAGATGAGGATGCATATAACTACAAGAATTGGACAATATCTGCGAGAGTAAAAAGTGATTATCCGCGATGATATACCGACAGAAAGGTGTTTTTTCTATTAGCGACGGAGTATCCGCGAGAGTATATCGACAGTATCCCTCGCGGATACTGTCCCATTATTGTATGAGCCGAGTTATGCGTATCCATCATCGGTTCCAGCTCCATGGCCTCCCAGACCCTACAACCTTGAGGCTAGCGGGTCGCAAAGCCATGATTTGTGACCTAAGCAACGGATGCCTTCTTTTCGACACCGTCGCCCGCCACGTACCCCGACACTATGCAAGAGGATGACGATGATGTTTTTTCACATCGTCAAATATTACGGTCAATATGCTAAAAAAACAACAATATAACACAACAATAAAATCATATAACAAAAAAACAAAATATAACACAAAACAATGGAAAAAAAATAACAAAATATTCTGAAAATGAAAAAAAATAGAAAATATTTTAGGCGGTCCTCTAAGAAAGTGGTGCATTTTTTAAAATAAAAAAAAGTCGAGGACATTTGTGGATTTTTTATTTAATAGACGATATGAATAAAAATTTCGGTGATCTATTGGTCTACTTATTGCATAATGAATGTTGCTTGTGTTTGTGAAAATTAATGACGGGGGGTTTAAATATATTGTTATATACCTGTGTTATACTTTTTTTTTACAAGTACGTTATTATTGCTGCATCTATTTCTGAAAATAAAAATGATGTCCAAAATATTCACAATCATTCCTGCATCCACGCCTCGCGTCTAAATTTTTATTATTTATACATAAATGCTTCAACTATTTGAAATTTAAAACTTACATAATTAGATGTTTATCCATTATTAGTTTTTTATAATACTTCAAAATTAGTTTAAACTTTAAACTATGAAGTTAAACAAACTATAAACCTACCAATCGATTGACAAAATGAAATCTGTGGTCAACACAATCAAGTTGGAATTTACAATGCAAGTCAAATTAACAGCATCAATGAACCTGTTTGATTTCGGGATCAAGTATCTAAACAATTGCATACAAACTTTCAACGAAAATAAAAAAATAATTAATTAAATAATTTGAACTGAATTTGATCTGTTTATTGGAAACCGCACTCATATTAAAAAATTTAGGCGCTTGCTTTGTTTCCATAACAATTTTCTATTAAGTTTAACACATGGTTTTAATTGCAAAACTGTGAGCTCTATTATGTTTAACACCTGTACCAGTGGCACATACCGTTGTACAGCAAGGAATAAAATTTGTTCCGATTTCGTCTCTCTGTTTAAAGTGAGAGTTTATCGTGTTGGGCGTGAATACTATGATAATTTTGACAATGTGTCGCCGAGACACGAATTCGACATGTACGTGTTATTTTAGTTAATTGATGACTATATATATATGGAGTTTGATAATGTTTGATTGAAGCATAATTAAAATACATCTTTTATTTTTGTCGACGGTCTATGTATATCAATCATCTTTTAAGTTCTACTAATAAGTACTAAGAGAGTTACATTCAAGAAATATGGTCAATTAATCCTCATTTGTCGGCTTTTGAGAGTGTTTAGTGCTGTTAGTCTATTTGGGTTGAGGTGGCGAGGAAGAAAAATCGGATTTTTCATGACGATTTGAGATGTTTTGGGTTTTTCGTTTGGTTGTGTATTTCCGATGTGGTAGGGTTTTAGCGAGAGAGAGAGAAAAGGGGTCAGGTCAGCGGAAGTCAGAGGGTTTTAGGGTCTAGACTAGAGATTTAGATTTAAGGCAGGTCAATTAATCCTCATTTGTCGGCTTTTGGGAGTATTTAGTGTTGTTAGTCAATTTGGATAGAGGTGGCGAGGAAGAAGTAACCGGGTTTTTCTTAACGATTTGAGATGGCTTGGAGTTTTTCGTTTGGTTGTGTATTTCCGGTGTAGTAGGATTTTAGCGGGAGAGAGAGAAAATGGATCAGGTCAGCGGAAGTCAGAGGGTTTTAGGGTCTAGACTAGAGATTTAGATTTAAGCCAGGTCAATTAATCTTCATTTGTCAGCTTTGGAGAGTGTTTAGTGTTGTTAGTCGATTTGGATTGAGGTGGCGAGGAAGAAGTAACCGGGTTTTTCATGACGATTTGAGATGGTTTGGGGTTTTTCGTTTGGTTGTGTATTTCCGGTGTGGTAGGGTTTTAGCGTGAGAGAGAGAAAAGGGGTCAGGTCAGCGGAAGTCAGAGGATTTTAGGGTCTAGACTAGAGATTTAGATTTAAGGAAGGTCAATTAATCCTCATTTGTCGGCTTTTGGGAGTGTTTAGTGTTGTTAGTTGATTTGGGTTGAGGTGGCGAGGAAGAAGTAACCGGGTTTTTTATGACGATTTGAGATGGTTTGGGGTTTTTCGTTTGGGTGTGTATTTCCGGTGTGGTAGGATTTTAGCGGAAGAGAGAGAAAAGGGGTTTGGTCAGCGGAAGTCAGAGAGTTTTTGGGTCTAGACTAGAGATTTAGATTTAAGGCAGGTCAATTAATTCTCATTTGTCGGCTTTTGGGAGTGTTAGTGTTGTTAGTCGATTTGGGTTGAGGTGGCGAGGAAGAAGTAACCGGGTTTTTCATGACGATTTGAGATGGTTTGGGGTTTTTCGTTTGGTTGTGTATTTTCTGGTGTGGTAGGGTTTTAGCAGGAGAGAGAGAAAAGGGGTCAGGTCAGCGGAAGTCAGAGGGTTTTAGGGTCTAGACTAGAGATTTAGATTTAAGGCAGGTCAATTAATCCTCATTTGTCGGCTTTTGGGAGTGTTTAGTGTTGTTAGTCGATTTGGGTTGAGGTGGCGAGGATGAAGTAACTGAGTTTTTCATGACGATTTGAGATGGTCTATGGTTTATCGTTTGGTTGTATATTTTCGGTGTGGTAGGGTTTTAGCGCGAGAGAGAGACAAGGGGTCAGGTCAGTGGAAGACAGTGGGTTTTAGGGTCTAGACCAGAGATTTAGATTTAAGGCAGGTTAATTAGTCCTCATTTGTCGGCTTTTGGGAGTGTTTATTGTTGTTAGTCGATTTGGGTTTAGGTGGCGAGGAAGAAGTAACCAGGTTTTTCATGACGATTTGAGATGGTTTGGGGTTTTTCGTTTGGTTGTGTATTTTCGGTGTGGTAGGGTTTTAGCGGGAGAGAGAGAAAAGAGTTAGGTGAGTGGAAGTTAGAGGGTTTTTGAGTCTAGACTAGAGATTTAGATTTAAGGCAGGTCAATTAATTCTCATTTGTTGGCTTTTGGGAGTGTTACTGTTGTTAGTCGATTTGGGTTGAGGTGGCGAGGAAGAAGTAACCGGATTTTTCATGACGATTTGAGATGGTTTGGGGTTTTTCGTTTGGTTGTGTATTTTTCGGTGTGGTAGGGTTTTAGCGGGAGAGAGAGAAAAGGGGTCAGGTCAGCGGAAGTCAGAGGGTTTTAGGGTCTAGACTAGAGATTTAGATTTAAGGTAGGTCAATTAATCCTCATTTGTCGGCTTTTGGGAGTGTTTACTGTTGTTTGTCGATTTGGGTTGAGGTGGCGAGGAAGACATAACCGAGTTTTTCATGACGATTTGAGATGGTTTGGGGTTTTTCTTTTGGTTGTGTATTTCCAGTGTGGTAGGGTTTTAGCGAGATAGAGAGAAAATGGGTTAGGTCAGCGGAAGTCAGAGCGTTTTAGGGTCTAGACTAGAGATTTAGATTTAAGGCAGGTCAATTAATCCTCATTTGTCAGTTTTTGGGAGTGTGTAGTGTTGTTAGTTAATTTGGGTTGAGGTGACGAGGAAGAAGTAACCGGGTTTTTCATGATATTTTGAGATGGTTTGGGGTTTTTTGTTTGGTTGTGTATTTCTGATGTGGTAGGGTTTTAGCAAGAGAGAGAGAAAAGGGGTCAGGTCAGCGGAAGTCAGAGGATTTTAGGGTCTAGACTAGAGATTTAGATTTAAGGAAGGTCAATTAATCCTCATTTGTTGGTTTTTGGGAGTGTTTAGTGTTGTTAGTCGATTTGGGTTGAGGTGGCGAGGAGGAAGTAACCGGGTTTTTTATGACGATTTGAGATGGTTTGGGGTTTTTCGTTTGGGTGTGTATTTCCGGTGTGATTGGGTTTTAGCGGGAGAGAGAGAAAAGGGGTCAGGTCAGCGGAAGTAAGAGAGTTTTTGGATTAAACTAGAAATTTAGATTTAAAGCAGTTGGCAGTTGCTTCGTTATTCTCGTTATTCTTCGTTTCACTCTCTCCTGGTTTTCTAACACGGATTGTTATGAAGCATTCGTGGAGTGGGTTATGTGCGTATTGGATGGACAGCTCAATTTTTATTTGTTGTTCTGCAGTAAATATTTTTTAACCCAAATATGAAATATATCCTATGATGTATATTGTAGACAAAAATTACGTAAGAATTATTTATTAAATAATTTTAGCTCTTCTAATTTCGATAATTTCAAAAAATTGTTCTACTAAAAGTCTAAAAGTTGTTTTGCTCAATTTAAACTCCAATATATATGAGTTATGTGTAACCAAGATTTTCGAAAAGGTTTAATATTATTTAATTGTTGAGCGTTATTTAACGATTAACTGTTTAATGTCAGAAAAATATATAGGTACCTACTTATTATTATTATTATTATTATTATTATTGTTGTTGTTGTTGTTGTTGTTATATTGGGTAGAACTAGGGTATTCCGGAGCTCATCAAGCTTCTTGGTTAGTCCAATACATATTAGATTGGCTTAAAATAACGAATTGAAACAATTTGAATTGATCTACCATACGAGTGATGCGTTTACAAGTAAAATTTGTAAATTTTCAAGTTCCTACAGTATAAAGTTAAGTGGTCAAAATATGATGAAAAAAAATGCATTAAAATTAACTTGTAAATTTTCTTTTTTGACAACTTAACTTTATACTAAATTATTTCAAAAAAATACAAATTTTGTAAAGAGGTGGAGGGCCTGGGGCCTAAGGCTTAAGCCTTCAGATTCCAGAACAATCAGAATTGCAAAAATACATCAATGTGATTGGAATAAAACATCGATGCATTTTTTCAAACTTTAAAGTGTCATAAATGTTGGTAGAAAATCCCGATTTAAACGTTTGACCATAATTCAGAAAGGTCGTGAAGAGACGGAGGTCCTGATGTCCAAGGCATAAGCCTTCGGACCTCAAAATAATCATTGTTGCAGAAAAACATCGACCCTTTAATAGAAAAATATCGATGTTATTGGAATAAAACATGGATGCATATTTTCAAACTTTAAATGACCATAATTGTTGGTAGGAAATTTTGATTTGAGTGTTTGATCACAATTCGGAAACCAAATTTGGTAAACATTTCAATTAACTATTGTAATAAAAAATGAGTGAGGCTATGGTGCTATGCATAGCACGGATGGGGTCCGTGCTACGGCTCAAAATTTGACTTTTTAAAATCCTAACGGTCGATCCAACCGTTCAATGTGATAACCATATGAATATGTACTTGCAAACTAAATTTTATATTTTTTTGAATTTTTTTACTATTTTTTTAGATAGGTAGAATTTTGATGGTCCAGAATTTTCAGAAAACACTGATTTTTCTACCTATCTAAAAAAATAGTAAAAAAATATAAAATTTAGTTTGCAAGTACATATTCATATGGTTATCACATTGAACAGTTGGATCGACTGTTAGGATTTTAAAAAGTCAAATTTTGAGCCGTAGCACGGACCCCATCCGTGCTATGCATAGCACCATAGGCTCACTCATAAAAAATTTACTACCTTATTTTTACTGAGTTTACATCGACCAACATAATTTAATGATGATACTGTCGTGCCGCCATTATTCTCTATAACATGTCCTTTACTATTAATTGCAGTTCTATTTTAATCGCTCTTAATTAGGCAGACAAAATTTAAACCTGTCTACCAAAAATATTAACAACATGTTTTGCTTTACTTGTAGATGGCACCGATGGATGGTCTTCATGATGCAAGGAGTATTTTCTTAACGGAATGAACAATTAACATTGCATGTGGCGTGTGGCGTGCTTATAATTCTTATGAGCTACTTCATTTCATATATTGTTAGATACTAATTAATAAATTCTAAATTGTAACTTTGGACTATGATTAGAACCGATGGTAATTGGTTTTATTACTATCGGTAGAAAGTTCAACCGTTGGCATTGATGTTTTAATTAAAAGGTTCCTGCGTAACCTTACTAGAGCCAATTTTCGCGAGTTCAACCGCTGCTCGCTGTGTCTTTGTTGCCTCTTGATCAAACTTTTCAGGTTTTACTCCCTTTTTCTTGAAATTGGTAGGAGAATGTGTGAGAGAGTGCTATTGAGCTTGATAATTTTTTGTACTTGTAAGACTCTTTGATTTAGTGGATTTGTATCGTATGCTCATGTGGTTTTCTGCCGAAAAAGTTTTCACGTAAAATCTTATGTCTTTTTTAATTTCTTGTGCTTGCTTGATTACTGTCTTGGTATCTTGTGTAATTTCTCTATTTTATCCCATTTATATTGAATTTTGCTCAACATGATCTTAGCTATGCCTAGAAATTGTGTCATCTAGACTCTAGTTGTCAATATTCTAAATTTTACCTTGATAGGAAGATATTTTAAATTGTACGCACATTTAAAAAAAAAATCCTGCTAGTGTTGTCTCGGTTGAGAACTTGAGATAAACGTTTGGTTTATAAATAAATTTTATAAAAGGATGGTCTTTTTAAAGTACATTTGAGTTTAATTATACACTAAAATTTATAATACATCCAACAGCTAGGTTTTATCATGAAAAATACTATATTTGTTTACCACTGTTTGATGTATGTTTGATAATTCGCTAATTATGGGTCTCAAAAATTGCATCTTCGAGAGTTTGATATATATAGATAAGGGTTAATTTTGTGTTCCTAACGTGCACCCTCTCTTCATATCTTCATTTTCAAAGTTCAAATAGTCGATTCGAACCTTCCAACGTGTTCTTCATATTAAAATGTGCTTGGAGACCAAATTTTACATTTTTTAGAAATTTTTTACTATTTTTTCAGAATTTTTGAAAATCATCACTTTGCTGAATTTTTTATTATTGTTTAGTTTAATCAAAAATTCTAAAAAAATAGTAATAAATTTTCAAAAAATATAAAATTTGGTTCTCAAGCACATTTTAATATGAAGAACACGTTGGAAGATTCGAATCGACTATTTAAACTTTGTAAATGAAAATATGAGAGGAGGGTGTACGTTAGGAGCACAAAAAGAGAGTGCATTTTAACCCTCCTCATAATGAAATGTAGAAATAATGTCACACCTTGAATTTATTTTTGGGCTAACAACTTATCGGGCCAAGTTAGCTAGATTTTTTCTATTTCAACCAAGACTAAATAATCATTGGTGAGGCCCAGTATGAAGGACGATGGTTACCTCAGAAAGAGATCTAGTCAACATTGATTAAAGTTGGAACAATAAACAGGTCTCTCCCTAGTTTTTTTTCTCTGTGTTTAATTCTATAATTGTTAGATCTCTGCTTTCGCCTACTGGCGACATCCTTCCGTTTTTAGTCTTTGGTTCATGCATCCTTGGACTGTACATTGTTATTTAGTACTGCTACTCAAGCTGTATAATTTTGATGTAAGCGATTGCATTCTTGACATAACAAACGTTTCCAACATATAACTAAAAATAAATATAAAAGCATGCTGTTAAGTTTGTCGGTACTCGGTACACCTCCCTTTGTCGAAGAAAATTGCTGCATGTATTGATTTGCCAGAAGCTAGAGAAAAAGAACAAAAACAGAGCAAAAAGGAATCAGGATAACCTACAAAATATCATTGTTCAAGCTTCTGTGCTTTGACTTTTGATATTGAAGATGAAATATTTATGGGTATCTAACTTGATTCTTATCCAGTGTGAACGCTAAATTTATATGATTCACATATTCTTATCCAGTGTCCGAGCTATGCGGATCCAATGTGCTTCTTTAGAGAGAAGCTAGATATTTTTGCCTTAAATTAAACTTAGTAGAGAAGCACCTTACATTAGCAGAGAAGCATCTTACATTAATTATAATGTTTTTTCTTAATTTTGAATTAAAAAAATTCGTGAAGGCTTGCTCAAAATTAGAACAAGCTTTTGATAACTCAAATGCAACAACCTCTATTTAACATTTATAATTTATAATTCAAACATCTAGATCACTAATCTTATATAACTTTAACGAAATATGTGTCCATACATATATTTTTTTAATCCATTTATAAGAGTAGTTTGCAATTATTATAAAGGACATTATCTTATTTTTTAACAGGGAATGAAATACATTACCTTATGAAAATATAGAGTCCGACTAGTATGACATCAGTATCATTTCAGCCTATATAACACCAACTCCAAAGCCTATCGAATCGACTTCAAACGGTGAATCCAAACCGTTCAAACCGATCTATTTCATTAATTGTGCGTTACATGCAAAATTTATAATTTTTCGAATTTATTTAGTATCAAGTCAAGTGGTCAAATGTGTGAGTTTTTAAGTTAATTTTAATGCATTCATTTTTCAACATTTTTGACCGCTTGATTTGATACTAAAATAACTAGAAAATATAAATTGTTTCCATGTAAACGCATCACTCATAAAGTAAATCGGTTTGAACGGTTCAGATTAGTCGTTTGAAGTCTATCCAATCAATTTTGTAATTAGTGTCATATGACACCAATGTCATACTAGCCGCACTCGAAAATGTAACTATATATATATATGGAGTTGGCTACAGTGCTACGCGTAGCATAGAGGGCCTTCGTGCTACGGCTCAATATTTGAGTTTTCAAAATCCTAACGGTCGATCCGAACCGTTCAACATGATCTTCATATGAATATCACTTGCAAACCAAATTTTACATTTTTTAGAATTTTTTTACTATTTTTTTAGATAGGTAGGAAAACACTTGATCTGAATGGTACAGAATTTTCAGATCAAGTGATTTTCTACCTATCTAAAAAAATTCTAAAAAATGTAAAATTTGGTTTGCAAGTACATATTCATATGGAGATCATGTTGAACGGTTCGGATCGACCATTAGGATTTTGAAATAGCCGATTCGAACCTTCCAACATGTTCTTCATATTAAAATATGCTTGGACCAAATTTTACATTTTTTTGAAAAGTTTTTACTATTTTTTCAGAATTTTTGAAAATCATTACTTTGCTGAATTTTTTTTTATTTTTTTATTTAATAAAAAATTGTGATTTTCAAAATTCTGACAAAACAGTAAAAAAATTCCAAAAAATATAAAATTTGATCTCCAAACACATTTTAATATGAATCTAATGTTGGAAGGTTCAAATTGTTTTTGCTTTGAAATATAATAACATGATTTATGAAGTACCAACCGAACCTACGGGAAAAAAATTTAAAAGCCTAATTAATTTTCTGAAAATGAAGGTCAAGTCAAAATTTTATCATGGCTGGCTTCGTGCTGAGGTTAATAAGATCTGAATATAATATGCTACAACAAGAATTTCGATTTATATTGACTAAATGTCCTTTTCATATCCCCACGTGGCCTTTTCAATATGATAGAATTAGGAATATTTATTGTTAGGTGTTATCTGGGGTGGGAAAGCCTGCACAACCTTTAAATTAAATATTGAAATATTTTTCCTAGTGTTCCAGCTAACCCCACTAATTTGTCAAGAAAACATTTTTTTTAATTTAAGCTTTGTCTAACATCTAGAAGGAAAAAAACAAAGAAGAAGTCAATATTGCATTCTCTAAACCTTTGCACATGGTCATGATGTATTGTGTTCTAAGTTAGACTTTGGATATTCAGCTGTAAAATATTTTGAGTCCCGAAAAATAAGTTACATTATTTCACAAATTATATTACGTTTAACATTTTTTAAGATGATGCATATATACGCCTATACAAAACGGGTGATTTTGAATTTTTGGAGAACCTCTAATCAACACGAAACCAGTAAACTGGTGATTTTGAGACAAGAATGGGACAGTATCCATGAGGGATACTATTGGTATACCCTTGCTGATACTCTCGTTGCTAATAAAAAAAAACATATTTTTATCGATATACCTTCGCAAATAGTCACTTTTTACTCTCGCGGATACTGTCACATTCTTGTAGTATTGTTATAAACTATTAAATTTCTTCTCTATTGTGTAGTTTTTTTTTTTTTTTTGGATTTTAGAATACAAAAGCTAGTAAACATTAGTAGTATAAAAATCTGGTATTGTAATTTAATGCCGAAATTTTTAAACATAGCACAATTCAAAAAAAATAAACCAAAAAACTATTGTTTTTGGTTAATTCGAAATCTACCATGCCGGAGCGGACCCTTGGCAACCCTGAAATGGCCGCACAATGCCGGAGCGGACCCTTGGCAAGCCTATAAAAGGGGCCCGCAGGTTTCATTTTTTGTATCAATTCAAAGAAGTTTCAATCCCTTCGACTTCGGGTAAGTTTTCTTCTTCTTTTCTAGTTTTATTTTTTAGTTTAAAGTAGTAATTAGATTTAGGGTTTAGGTTTAGGATTTAGATTTAGAATTTAGATTTAAGATTTAGAACTAGATATTAATTTAGGTTTTAGAATTAGAATATGACCAAAATTTAAATAGAATTGTACCAAATTTTAATTGTTTGACCACTAAAATTAAACTAGACTTGTACCAAAAATTAAATAGGTATATTTAACCAAAATTAATTGTTTTAGCACCAAAATTAAACTAGACTTGTACCAAAAATTAAATAGGTTTATTTTACCAAAATTAATTATTTGAGCACTAACATTAAACTAGACTTGTACCAAAATTTAGTTAGATTTATTATACCAAAATTCTCATATTTGACCAAAATTGGTACCAACAATAATAGAAAAAAATTATCAAATACAGCATGGCATCTAGTAGAGATATACCGTCTTCCAGTAGGGGTGTACCATCTTCGAGTAGAGGTACACAACATGGCCCTACAACCACTCCGTACGAGATGTCTCAGCACATCGAGAGTACGTTGGCAGATGTTTCAAGTATCCGGAGTCACACTGACAGGGTCAGCGACTTCTTGTGGTACCCGAATGCGGAGCACCAGATTGTAGAGGCTACCACTGGAGTAAGTTATAAATTAGTCATATTTATAAAAATACTAATAACCTAAATTTTTTTTATGATTGGACTTGATCTAATTTTTTAATTAAATGTAGGGTTTGGATGCGGTTTCAGTTCGTCACAACCGCATGTGGCTACAGTACCAGCCGGCGTACGGGGGGACATTACATGCGATAAGATTGTTTCAGCTATCCCAGATGGCCAAGGAGAACCATGACGAAGGCTTATCTTCCGGTCTCGTTGAGCGATGGCGTCCCGAGATGCACACCTTTCATCTCCCCCATGCTAAGATGACAGTCACCCTACAGGACGTCAGCTGTCTGTGGGTATGACTATTATCGGGGAGCCGGTGACGGGCATTGAGTACGGGGACTTTCATTCACTGTGCTTGGATTTGTTGGGTATCTCACACGAGGAGCTCCAGAAAGAGAAGAAGAAAGGTGAGAGGACTGTGATCTCGCCCAGTACCATCAGCTTTTCAAATTTAAGGGCCAAATTCAAGGATTATCCAGATTTATTTACTTGTAATCTCGCCCAGTACCATCAGCTTATCAAAATTGAGGGCCAAATTCTAGGACTGTGATCTCTCCATGTACCATCAGGTATATAAATTGTACCTTATTTAATTTAAATAATATCAAATTTATTTACTTGTAAACAATGTTCTAATTTAAATAAATAACATATGGTTGTTGACCGATACCTGCGCGAGTATATTCTGGAGATGATCACTTGTCGGTTGTTTCCGGATTCACACGGAGATCAGGTGCGGCTGTGCTACCGTTAGCTTATGTGCGATTTGTCCACTGCGAGCAGGTTCAACTGGGGTGGTGCCACGTTGGCATGCTTATATAGGTAAGAAACCTATTCGTATATTTTTTTAATTTTTTCAAATATTATACATCTCCGTATAAGTAACATTGACTTTGTACATTGTAAAAGGGTCTTAACAATGCTTGTTTGATGAAAAACAAGATCTTTATTGGACCATGCATGTTACTACAGCATTGGTCCTATGCACATCTGATCATTGGCCGTCTAGTCATGGCTAACAAGATAGATGTGCCAGAGTGGGGCAAGCCCGAGCCATACAACTGCCCTGCATATGGCGTCAAGTACTACTATCCAAAGATTTGGGTCAGGCAAGGGCATGACTCTTCACTCGACATCACATTCTGAAGACAGGAGATCGAGCATCTCAGAGATGATCCAGAGTATGTGACCTGGGAGCCCTACAGAGATTATGTAAGTTTAATTTCATTTTAAATTTGATTTAATTTTTTTTCATATTTTTCGTTTGAATTGATATATGGTATTAAATCTGTACTTTCAAATCTTGGTGGATGGGGGATGTCGGACTTTCCTCGAGATATTGCCTGAGAGATGTCGGCAGCAGGAGCGTTTCTAGCGTGCAAATGTGCCGCTCATATGTTTTCAGGTACCGTAATTTAATTTCATTAATTATCTACACGACCAACTTAATTTAATAGTAGCAACCTAACATAATTAAATATATAGATCATCGAGCACCACTACCCCGGTCGGGTCATGCGACAGTTCGGGCTGCGTCAGACAGCTTTGCCCCCGGCACCGATGAGCTAGGGGGTGTGGCGAAGGCTTCATCATGCCAGAGACACCACTGCAAGCAAGAACTGGGGAGTCGTGCATGCTGATTACGTGGTTGATGCAGCATCTGCAGATCCCCCATTGGCTGATCCGGACCGTTATATGGATGTCGAGCCAGTGTAAGAACTTTTTTTATAATTCAAAACATTCACTATAGTTTTCTGATTGTAATATCTAACATGTTTTGTAATTCGTACAAACCTTACAGAGATTGGTACCAGGATCAAGGCGCGTACACCATATTTTTGGAGGGGTGTATCGCCAACAACCCCCATGAGCGGGTACCGAAGCTGAGGGATCGAAGAGGACGGATCCATTATCTTATCCCTACCGGCGCACCGTTCGCAGCCACGGTATATTTAATTTTAAATTTTAAGTTAAAAACTAACAATGACTGCATTTGTACAACTTTTTTATATTTTTTTGTTTTCAGGCATTATATATGGTCAAGAGTTGCGTCATAGGGGCTGCGATGGCCATGACCACGGGTTGGAAGAGGCTCAGGAAAATCATCCTCAAGCACAACGTAACCCCGATGTCCCAGTGTGGGTACAGGGCCCGTCTCGACTCTCTACTGATATGCGCTGGCTTGGGCAGAGTTGATGCGGTGGACGACATATCCGATGAGCCTGATGTCTACGTCCCATACGCTACTGACGAGACGTTGTTGCTCCAGTTGGCACATAAGGCATGGGATCTCAGGCTACGACGGGTGCCGAGGTATAATTGTAATTAAAATACATAACTGTGATTTTTTTCCAAATTTCTTGATTAACTAATTTGTAAGTTACTGCAGGGTGAGGAGGAGGATCCGTTGGGGTTCGATACCTTTGTAGATTTTGGCACAGCGGGAGATGGACTGTATTCTCTGATTTACAGTCTGACTCAGACGGAGCCTCCTGCCTATCAGTGATCAGAGTCAAAATGATGATGAATTACGTAGGGTTTTGGCTTAGGTTTTGCATATTTTCTCACACTTATGTTTAATTTATTAGAGAAAAAGGCTACTGTCACCCTTCTTTATGTTTTATTCCAGAAAACAGGTTTTGAGACTATTTTACACCAAATGGAGCAAGAATCGGGTCAATCGGATAAGCGACGCTTATCGACTAAGTCTTTGTTACGGCCCGTATTACCTAATACGGACCTAGCCTAATATGGACCAGAAGATAGCAGAATACGCATTAAACCCTTCAGTGACAAGGTCTCAATACGGGCCGTATCAGCCAATACGGTCCATAACCAAGGCGCCTTTTGGGGAATAACTGCAGACAGCTGTATCCATATCAGTTTTTTTGGCTTCCACTCAACTTCAGACGTCCCTTCACTTCTATATAAGCACCCTAGACAGAATAGTTTAGTATCTTTGTAATTTGAGTTAGATTTGATTAAGTGAGAAAGAGAGAAGTGATTGTAACCATGTCGTTCCGCGGCTAAGTTCTTTTCTTAGGGGCTAAGCAGTAAACCTTGTTACTCTTGATGCTTTGATATATATATTTTCTGTTGATTATGATTTCTTGTTGTTTAATCGAAATGCTTTTGTAATTTATTATCCCTTCATCTAAATTCGATGATCTAGTTTAGTCTATTAGGGTAGTGACAGTACTTTAATGGAAAGAGAAACTATGTTGCACGAATTAGCCTCGTTGGGATTTATTAGATTTATGTGAAGAAAACCTTAGCGGGGAAACCATAAATTGGAACAACAAAACGCGGACCAAGTTCTATCATTTGAGTAAGATAAATCGCAGTGATATGTGTAGTAACTTGTGTATTTAAGAGATCAGTCATTTGCATAACTTACAGTGTCCTATGTAAAATCTCGATGAAAGATCTGTCATACTTGCGTAAAATAACTCGCAGTGACCTATGTGGTGTCTTTCATAAAACAACAACAGGAAATCAGACCCGACAGGAATATATTATCAAAGTGGATTGAGTAGTAATGGTGTGCCGAAATCTTAGGATTTCTCATCTCTATCTTTATTTTAATTACTTTTTATTGTTTCCAAATTTACATTGATCACAACTTCAACTCTCAATTTTCAGATTTCGTCTAGCCTTTCGAAAGATTGTGATTCGATCGCTCAAGACTCTGAACCAATATTCCCTGTGGATCGACCTCGAAAATACAGACACTACAGACTCAGCAGATACTGACGAGACGCCACTCTCCAGGCGGGGTCGAGGGTTCAGGAAGAAGAAGCAGAGGAAGATATTTAGTCCTGATCCGTAGGCTTTGACTTTTAGTTTGTTAGATATTTTGTCAGATACTGGACTTATTTGTTAGATTATGTCGTTTATTTATTTTATTGTTTTGTTATTTATTTTATTTGTTTTGGTTATTTATTTATTTTGTTCATTAATCATTATCTCGTCGTACAAAATAAAATATTTCAAACGAACGACATATTTAAAATATTTCAAACGAACGACATTTTTAAAATACGATACGACAAAAAATATATTAATTTAAACAACATTACAAACTAAAACTAAAACAAATAACATATTTCGGTTTAAATAAAATTAAAAAAATTGGAGGACCGCTCCATCATTGTGCGGCTCTATTTCAGGGTCTGCATTGGCATTATGCGATCCCTAATAAATGAGGCCGCACAATACCGAAGCGGTCATAGTAGATTTTGAATTAACCAAAAACGATGGTCTTTTAGTTTATTTTTTTTACTGTGCTATGTTTAAAAATTTCGGAATTTAATAACAAGAAAATTCATATATGTACGAAATTTGAATTCAAACCGTCCAAGTAAAAAATGAATATATGTTATTTTCACCAGCTCACAAGTTTGAGCATTTCCAAGAGTTTCACTTGTCGATATTTTAAAATCACACTCTCTTTGAAAACACCTTGATAGCTTAAATACATATAATATGATTGGTCGTTGCTAAATTAATCGGCTGCATTGACATTAGAAATTTGACATTTAGAAGTCATCTAGAAGAACCCAAGTTAACTGTGGCAAAAATAAATGAGCCACTTTTTTTATTAATACCCCAAAAAAAACAATATCAAATATGTCCTCAATCTCAAATTTTTATTAAAAATACCCTGACTGCCCCTTCACTGGGCAGTCCACTGTTCATACCAACCCGCCCCACTGTGGGGCGGTCAGTGGGACGGTTTGGTATTTTTTTTTTTACTGTTCATACCAAACCGCCCTACTTTGGGGCGGTTTGATATTTTTTTTTTGAGACAATATGAATATCAAGATGCTGAATTCTAACGCTAAAAATTCGGGATTTTTTTTAAATATTTGTTAGATTACTTCTTTTGATGTATAATTAGAATATTTATACTAAAATGAGCTAAATTACTTGAAATTATATTAAATTACGTTTAATTGCACTAAATTAAGTTAAATTACAATAACTTCGCTAATTATGCTGAAATATGGTAAATTACGCTAAAGTAGACCGATTTTGTGCCATCTTTCATGAATCATAAAAATAGTAAAAAAAATCCAAAAATAGTAAAAATTTGGTATTCTACAAGTTCATTATGTAACTAATTTACTGAGCTACTTAGATTGAATAATAGAAATGAAAATCTTAATCGGAAACTTCAACTCAAGTTTTGAGGCTCTTCCCTTTGTTTTTCTGGAAATTCTGAATTTGAAATTCGGCATCAGCACTGACGCATGCGTATTTTCTCAAGCTTTCTGAAAAGTGGTCATTTGCTGAAATCGGACACTCGAGCACCGTTTTATGGCTGTTTGAAGTTTCGTCATCGTTTTTCGCCTTTTCAGTGAAGATATTGTCCCTATTCATATGTAATTTAGCATAATTTACTGTATTTTAGCGTAATTTATTGTAATTTAGCGTAATTTAACGTAATTTATTATTCAGCATAATTTAACATAATTTCAAGTAATTTAGCGTAATTTATTATTCAGCGTATTTTAGTATAAATATGCTAATTATAAATCAAAAGAAGTAATTTAACAAAAAAACCCAGCTAACGTGGGTATATTTATTAATAAAAATGTCGGAAACTAGGGTTTAGAAATTAGAGTTTAGGTTTTTTTTTAAATATCACTAATTTTTATAAATATGTTATGTGAAAATTGTAAATCATTTAATGTACGGTAATTTTTAGGGTTTGGAGTTTTAGAAATTGTCCAAAATAAGAGTTTAGGGTTTAGGGTTTAGAGTTTAGAGTTTAGCGTAATTTAACGTAATTTAGTGTAATTCAACGTAATTTAACATAATTTCAAGTAATTTAGCGTATTTTAGTATAAATATACTAATTATACATCAAAAGAAGTAATCTAACAAATATTTAAAAAAATCCGAATTTTTAGCGTTAAAATTCAGCATCTTGATATTCATATTGTCTCTAAAAAATATATATATATACCAAACCGCCCCACAGTGGGGCGGTTTGGTATGAACAGTGGACCGCCCAGTGAAGGGGCGGTCAGGGTATTTTTAATTAAAATTTGG
Source organism: Carex littledalei (assembly GCA_011114355.1). Classification (NCBI taxonomy): domain Eukaryota; kingdom Viridiplantae; phylum Streptophyta; class Magnoliopsida; order Poales; family Cyperaceae; genus Carex; species Carex littledalei. The sequence continues at coordinate 3,443,434 of CM022097.1, forward strand.
AATTGAGAGCAAATTTGATATTTTGTTTTTTTTGGGTATTAATAAAAAAAGCGGCAAGTTTGAGCATTTCCAAGAGTTTCACTTGTCCATATTTTAAAATCACACTCTCTTTGAAAACACCTTGATAGCTTAAATATATATAATATGATTGGTCGTTGCTAAATTAATCGGCTGCATTGACATTAGAAATTTGACATTTAGAAGTCATCTAGAAGAACCCAGGTTAACTGTGGCAAAAATAAATGTGGCGTATAATGTGATGGATATGATAAAGGGCATAATGCGCACAGTGACAAATTAATCGTCACGCAACATGCGAGTCACGTCACATAATCAACTCAAGTGACGAGACGTGACGTTCTATGACGTAACTGATCACGGCGTGACAAATTTTCTTTTCTGACTTCTTTTAGTATCTTATCATGAACTCAGACAACGAAATTAAGTGACGACTAAATTTGTTTAGATTAAAGTTCAATATTAAATTAGTTTGACAAAAAAAACTCTATATTAAATTTAAGTTAAAAGAGTATTTAATCACATATAATCGAGTATATTGGTGCCATTCTAAATCCAGGAACTCGATTTGATTATTCTAACCTTCTCCATCTTCTCAACCTCACAAAAAGTCAAACCAAACCCTATTTTCCAAATCCACCTTGTTTGAGGTGATATTGGCTTTGGATCCACCTAAGTCCTAAACCAGAAAAATAAAATAAAAAATAAGTAGTGGTTGGACCCAATAAAAACACCAAATATTCAATCTGATGTTTTGGGAAAGAAAAAAAATACAAAAGGGTTTAATTAGATGAATGGTATTAAATTTAGCAGTCCAAAATAATTTTGCAACAGACGCACAATATCCCTGACGGGATATCAAAATTTAACCATTAAAATTCAAACGATAACTTTTAGAAAAAATTGTTCCAATTTGGAACAGTGTAACCAAATCGGACTCTATTTCTAAGCGAACTCCATTACCCGCTATTGTAAAAGTCAAATCTTGGTGGAACAACAATATCCCCTCTCCTACAGCTGCTTAGCACAGTTTGTAAAACTTTTAATTTTATCTTAAATAAAACGCTCTTTTAATCTCACAATGATCTCCAGTTAGAAATAAATAGACACTACGATAGGCAGATAATTAAAGCACAACAACATCCAGTACTTCTAATAACTGGAGAAATTAAGAATCTTGATAGAGACACCTCAAAGCTCGTATCCACTGTAGAAAAGTAAGCAAAAACATCAATAAAGTAAAAGGGCAAAGCTAGAACAAGTCAAGTCTCGTTAAACCAACCGCCTAGATTATACATTCAAGGAAATCCAACGGTCCTAGCTTGTCATCCCAAAAAGCTGCAAACTACGACCTTTTCCAATCCCCAAACTAGCCGTTTCGAACATTTCAGATTAAAGCTCGAACGAAATTAACTATAACTTTTTATAACGAGTCAATCTTAAAGACTTACTCGACTCGCCACACGAAAAAAATAATACTTTCGACGCATGGATTGTCGAATCGTTTGTGCATTATTATTTAACTTTATTCTGCAGCTGACTTTGGGTCTCGGCTATAATATCTTCTTAAATAAGCTTGCGGGAATATTTGGTTCCCAAAAAAGAAATAGATCCAAAGATTTGAAATCAGTACAATATATACATGATAAGATTTGATTTAAGTATACTTTAATACGAGCAAAGGTTTCATATTATTCGACTGTCAAGGAATATGGACCATCTGATCTTTATTCCTCCAATAGGATTGGATCAACTTGCGCCTCTAGTCAACTAAGCAGAAGAGCGAAATCAATAATTGTGTATTATATTATTCATTGGTGATTTAGTTTCTTATTCAAATAACTCATGGAAATGATTTCGTGTGATATTAAATCCTTATGAATTTATTATTATTTAGTAGTGATTATTTTCTCCTCCTTTTGAATAGCACATGTGACTGTCACAATTTATCAAATGATATTTAAATTATTATATATTTTTTGTAATATCCGAACAAAAAAGAGTTTTAAACAATCACAATATTATTATCTATTTTGATGTATATACAAATTCTTCCACGCATCAATATTATCTGACTAGAATTTATTGTAAAACATGAATTAAATAAATTTATCAATATACAAAAATCTTTCAGTAACACATAATGTTAACTATATTGCAAGATAGACTTACTTATTGCTTCAAATTTAACTTGAATTATATAAAAAAAAAGTAACACGTTTTCAAAACCCTTCATTTGATGAAAGTAGTAAAACAAATTAATGCAGCCCTAATTACGACCAGAAAATTAAAAAATATATATATATTACAGAACTTTCAACGATGATACGCCAAAAATAGACATACAAACAATCGTTGATTTTCACCAAAATGAGTGAGGCTATGGTGCTATGCATAGCACGGATGGGGTCCGTGCTACGGCTCAAAATTTGACTTTTCAAAATTCTAACGGTCGATCCAACCGTTCAATGTGATAACCATATGAATATGTACTTGCAAACTAAATGTTATATTTTTTCAAATTTTTTTACTATATTTTTAGATAGGTAGAATTTTGATGGTCCAGAATTTTCAGAAAACACTGATTTTTCTACCTATCTAAAAAAAATAGTAAAAAAATTCGAAAAAATATAAAATTTAGTTTGCAAGTACATATTCATATGATTATCACATTGAACGGTTGGATCGACCGTTAGAATTTTAAAAAGTCAAATTTTGAGCCGTAGCACGGACCCCATCCGTGCTATACATAGCACCATAGGCTCACTCCACCAAAATACTACTCTTCCGAAGGCAAAAAAAAAGTAAAAGAAAGAGAGTATCAGCGAAGGCTCCCTGCCAATCATTGATGACAAACAAAATTGAAATTGAAATTTACAAGGTTATATAGGTCAAATGATTCGTGACAACATTTAATAAGCCAGAAGATCTGAGAAAGATACAGAGAGTGGAAGAAGAAATAAAAGAAAATATTATGTAAGTTGTAACCAATGGTTTCTTTCACATCCTATTAAAAAACGCGCCATTGATTTCATCATTGCTCCTAGACACATTTTCAAACCTTTGACTTTAAAGCCAAGCCACCTGTTCCTTCCCATCTCACCCTTTTCCTTTTGTGACTCCTCTTTTCTATAATTAAATTCGCGTACCTTCTCCCCAGAAAAGAAAACAGAAAACAAATCTCATCGTAAAAGTCTACCCATCCAACGGCCTCGATCTAATCTACCAAAGCACACGGTTCTACTACCCGTGGACCAACGCCTCGAGTCGTCCCCTTCACTAGTCACACCAAATCTCAACCGTTGATCAACATCCTTCCTTTGACTAGACAGATTTAACTCTCTCCATCCTGTTCAAACCACCGGACGTACCCATTTAACAAAGTAGTCAATTTATTGAGTCAATACTCGTTTCCAACCGTTCGATCAAGATCAAGAGAGTGCAGGAGTCATTTTAAATCTCCTTTTTCCTTAACAAATGGAGAAGACTTAAAAACTTGACTCCTATTCCTATCTAACCAAGTCGCCCCATCGGTTCTGTGTATATAAACCCCAGCATAGCCACCCTTTGAGAAAGAAATACAGAAGGGAGAAAAAGAATTCTACATCCCATAAGATATAAAACAGAAAAATAACAAGATTACCTCGATTCGTGGAAGGAGGCCACTAGTAGCGGCGATGGCCGTGGATCTGATGGGGTACGCAAAGATCGACGAGCAGATAGCAATCCAAGAGGCAGCGGCGGCTGGGCTGAGGAGCCTAGAGCGACTGGTGTCGCAGTTGACGTCACCTTCGATCCAGAAGCAATCCCAGCCTTTAGATTGCCGTGAGATGGCCGATCAGACAGTCTCCAAGTTCCGCAAGGTGATCTCTATCCTTGACCGCACCGGCCACGCCCGCTTCAGGCGTGGCCCGGCCATTACACAAAATAACAATACTGTCCCTGCACCGTCAGTCGAGATCACTACCCCGCCCCCACCTCTACCTCTAACCCAGCCCATGGGAACCTCCTCCCAGATAATCCCCCTCGTGGGGCCTGCTCCTCAGTCTCTCACGCTGGACTTCACTAAACCCAACGGGGGTGGCTACGTGAACAAGGAAACCTACAGCACATCGCCCCCTCTTTCTTCAGCGACTAATTCGAGTTTTTTCTCCTCCGTCACGGCTGGAGAGGGGAGCGTAACAAAGGGAAAGCCTTTACTCGGCGGAGGCGCCACCGTGTCTGCTGCCGGAGCTCCGGCGATCTCAGCCGGGAAGCCACCTCTTGCATCGGGTTACAAGAAGAGATGCCTGGAGCACTCCGATGCAACCGGTCGATGCCATTGTTCTAAGAGAAGGTATTATTTTTACTTAAAAAAAAAGTTTTATAATTTCAGATCTGTAATTAGTAACGCGTATAATAGAAATCCTTTGACTTTGGAATTACTTTTTTTTTCTAACGTGTGCTGTTTCCTTCGGTTGCTATAGGAAAAACAGAGTGAAGAGGACGATAAGAGTTCCGGCGATAAGTTCGAAAATCGCTGACATACCGCCGGACGAGTACTCTTGGAGGAAGTATGGTCAGAAACCCATCAAAGGATCTCCTTATCCTAGGTACTCATCTTTTTCTTAAACTTTCATTTGGGCCCTTTGAAAACTTTTATATTGAACTTTTCAAAACCTCACTCCACCTAAACTAGAACTGATTCTGACCAACAAGCAATTAATAGACCAAGTAAACCTGAAAATTCAGTGAATTCCAAGATTAGACTAAAAGAAAAACTTCCAAATTTCTCTTGTCATTAAAATTTACTACTTTTGACCAAAATTTTTATGAAATACCTATTCTAGGGAAAACTTTTGGTGGAAAATTTTACCCTGTTTTGCCTAATAAAGTCATTTGAGCATCAGAAGGGAAAATAATGCTTATGGTCCACAGTTCAATTAATCCTAATATGCTGATCTGTTAATTTTTATCAGGGGTTACTACAAATGTAGTACAGTGAGGGGTTGCCCGGCTAGAAAGCACGTCGAGAGAGCGAAAGACGACCCGGCTATGCTTGTTGTGACGTACGAGGGCGAACATAGGCACACACCCAACGGCATCCCTCCGCCACCCTTACCTGACAGTCCTCCGGCCATGGTGTGACAGGCTTGATCCAAGCCGTCCATCACGAGAGCCTTTTTAATTTTTCAATTTTAATTTATTTTTTGTTGTTTGACTTGAGTAGTTTTTTTGTTAGTGATGTAAAGATGAAAACTTGAGATGCAAAGAAGATAACAAATATTTAGTGATTTTTTTCTTGATGGATGCTGATTTGTAGATTTTAGTGTGTTTGGCGCATTGTTAATTTCCACTTTCCAAAGGGATTTTTATCGACTGGAAATACTGATATTTTAGGGACCGAATGGAAATTTTGTAGTTTTGTTTATGGAAGGGTTAGTACCACTGTGCCAGTAGACTTCTCTTTTTGATATTTTATTCAAGCCACTTCGGTTTGTGTTGGCTCGCATGATATCCTGATTCCTGACTTTGCAAGGCAGTAATTTAATTATTGTTCATTATTTCTAACTCTTCATAAAATTAAATCTTTCATGAAAAATATAACCGAACCCAAATATTCATACTAGCTTAACGTCAAAGCTGGAATTGAATATCAGTCAAAAATAAAGAAAGTGGGAATTGGAACTTGAAAAAGCAACCAAAGTTTTGCTAGTTTTATTACTCTTGAGAGAAACCGTTGCTTTTTTCCTGGCTCTATTAGAAAAATGGACGGGCCACAGAAAAAAGTGGTCAAAGCTATTTGGCGTGTAGTGTCAGTTGGAGATTTATTAGGTTGGATTTAAGAGATTGGGTTGGAATCCGGACGTTACGTTGTGCAAGAGTCAAAGGGGCACCATTTCTTTAATTCTTTCTTTACCTCTGGTTGGGCGTTGGGCCCACAATGTGAGTTGGGCGTCGGATTGGTCAAACCTGTTGGTGGCTGGTGGGTCCGTTTCCTCCCGCTCTGTCTCGTTGACTGCTAATTCTCTCTCTTCTCTCTTTAATTGTGCTTTTGTTTTTTGCGGAACTTTGATTTCTCATCTCTCTATGGGATCTTTCGTGTCCTACAAATATATAGAAATCCCTGTGTCCGTTGTCAAAGTTGAAAACTTGGAAGTAGATTGACTAGGTGCTGAATGTTTTGACATTTTCTTATAATCTCTTTCATAGTCTTGAAAAAAAAAAACAATTTAATTTCATTCTTACTATCTGAAGGTACGGAGAAAAAATCTTCCTCTTCTCCATATACAAAATTCAAATTATCTTATGTGAGAAAATTTCACGTAATAAAGAGGTCTGCACTACAATTCGAAATCTCTTGTAAATTATATATGTATTTTGTTTAATTCCAAAATATAGTACGAAATTAGAAAGAAAAAAACTTTGCGCGACTACATAATAGATTAGTTGAGTGCATTGATTGATTGCTATCGAGATCTGTTTATTAATTATAAAAATACAAATTGACGCGCGCTGCCCCCTCCTTGCATCATTATGTATTTATGTTTCTAGTATGGGAGCAGCTTGGGTCCGATGCCCATCGGACCCAAAGTGGGTTCGATGGGCTCTATGACCGTCCGATCTGCTTTAAGATCCGTGTGCACGTAAATTAAAGAAACCGCGAAAGTTCTAGAGTGAATCTTAAAGTAGATCGGACGGTCATAGAGTCCATCGTCGAACCCACTTTGGGTCCGATGGGCATCGGACCCAAGCTGCTCCCTTCTAGTATAAATAGCACCAGGACAGCTGGACAACAATGCAAATTCTATTAATACAGTACGGAAAATCATAAAAGAAATCATACACTACTGACCAATAGCCATTTATTTTTTCTTTTTGACCTCTTTATAATTCGACACAACTAACCTCCCAAATATTAATTTCACTCGTTAATTTTAAATTTGAATGGTAAATCTTTTTTTGAAAACCGTGTCAGAAGCTGCACAGTGTTGAATGGTAAATCTTATTGTGTGATTATTGAAAAATTAAAATTTATCTAATAAAAAAATAAAATAATAGATTGAAATCTGACAAACAAATTGAATATTATACCCCCAAAGACATCAAAATGTTTAACTTCTATTTTTACGGTTTCATTTTTCAATGCGTATGCTTTAATTTATTTTTATAAAAACTAATAATTTGATGAACAACCATAATTTAGGTACCCATTTTTTTAGAAATAATACTAGGAAAGAATATAAAATAAGCTTTATTTATTTATTAAAGAATCTGATACATCCCAACATCTTTTAAATATTATTCTCGAAAATTAAACATGTGTTTCTCTGTAAAGAAACGGAACTTGTGCCCACTGCAATAATCCCATAGGTTTGTAATATTATATAAGTTGGTAAAATTCATAAAGAAATTCAAACAGAACAAATTAGACATTGTAGTCATTTTATACATCTCGTCAATGCAACCTTCTGAAATAACAACTTTTTAATTTTTTCAGTAGTGAAATGTAATCCTCTGTCATTAGACCTTAAGCTTAAATGGCAAATACAAAATACTTACTTTTATCCATGTTATTTTTATTAATGATCATAGATGTATTATCATGTTTCCTACAAAATACCGGCATATAATACATGAAAGTAGTTTCACATTATGGGTCATAATATGCTTATACTGTCCAGTTTTTCTTATAGTATCACACTTTGTCATAATTTTTTTCATTGGATGAATAAATTACTCACACACTAACAGAGGCGGAGTTACACTATGTGAATGGAGATCAACTGATCTCATTTAATTTCAAAATTTCTATACTCATATACGATTTTATGTATAGTTCAGAGTAAAATGTTATGAATACTGTAAAATTAATTCTCATTCACAGCATAAAAATTTTATATAATTAATTTTCATTCACATTTGACCCCATAACTTAAAAATCTGGCTCCCACCGTGCACACCAAAGTCTAATAGCTATCTCATTCTCTACGACAGGACAAAATTCAACACAATATTTATCATTAAGAAAAGGTCAAAATTCAACGCAATAAATTCCTTCTATACAAATGTAGGTGGACTGAGTAGGTGCGTTCATTTCTCTCTCTCTCTTTTGGTCGTCTTGGTCCGTGCTGAATAAATGCAAAAAAAATCTAATTTTGTGGAATATATATTTGTAAGAAAGAACGCTAAACATTTTCTCTTGTAACACATCAATTACTAAAGTTTCACATTTCCCCCCCTCAATTGTCCATGTAATACTTTCAGTTAGTTCCAATAATGTTAACTCTTTGTAAATAACTTTTTTAATCAATAGAATTGACAGTGTTCTCACTGTCCTTAAAAAAAAAAATTATGTTAACTCATCTCCATTCTTATATTAAGCACGCAGATGTTCTGATCTGCCAATAGCTTTGATTAAAAGATGAAATTTTAAATTGAATATCAACTCTCCGATCAAATATTCTGATTTTATGCATTTTTTTTATATTTTTAACGTGTACAAGTCTAAATTTATTTATACACGTACTCGCCACACGTATTCTCCACATGCAAATTATATCATCTTTCTGACTGTTCATGATTTCTTTTTATTTTTAAATTTCATTTACGGAATTTTTAAATTGATTGATAATTGACATATGTCTTCATTTTTTTCTATTTTTTATATCATTTAAAAAATATTATTTGTCATTTAATATATCATTTTATTTGAGAATTTTTTTATAATAATATGTTAAAAAAATCAAAAGAAATATATGTCATTTAAAAAATGTTATTTACGTATAGATGTCATTTAATATGATTTTTGAAAAACGTTATTTGTCATTTATTTTAATATTTTTATGAAAATATGTTATTTTATATAAAAAATTTATAGTCATCTTATAATATGTTACCGTTATAACACACAGACACTCTGCTAGTAAAATATCATATATCTACCTTTCTAACTATTCTTCTATTTATTATTTTGACCCGTTAACTCTGTTATATACATCCTATTACGGTCCTTATACTTAAATTTTTTTATACTTATTCGTTAACTCTTTAATATATCTTGTACATCTTTCAACTGTTTAAATATTTTTTAATCAATATAACCGTTAGTGACCATTGTTGCTAACTTCCGAAAAAATATTTTCATATTTTACACGTCAACTCTTCGAAGTCTTGCATATTGTTTGACTCTTTAAATTCTTTCATATTGTTCTTTATATTAAATTGATATATTAAATCTGGTTAACATAAATCAAACATATAGTTATGTGGGGTTTAGAATTGAATTGATATAAATATTCTTCTTCTCTAAACATAATTATCCACATGTTTGCTCCTTTATTAAAATTATTTCATGAAGAAATCAATAATAATTATAGAAAGAATGATAATGATGTCGTTTTATTTTTAAATCACTCACAAGCAATGAGTTTAATGTATATTACTATTTTTTTTAGAGAAAGATGGAGGTCTAGACTGGCCTTCCAAATTTCAATGTCCAGAAAGAACCCCTCATCTAAGTTTTGAACCCGTGTCTCACAGACAGAGGGTGTTGCCCTTTGGCAATAGATCAAATGTTGGTTCTTTAATATGTATTAAGTTAACTTAATATCTTTATTTGAGAATGAATGCTTTAAAATAAATATACAAGATTAAAATACATGATTTAAGTATGTTCAATATTATTTAAACGGACCAATTATCATTTTCAGGAAAATGTGATAATTATTTGCTTATTTATCATGTTTCGAACGGATAACTAACTAATTTATAATTTGTACCGAATTTTACATGTGAGTTTTTCTTAAAAAAAGAAAAATAGCGGTAAACACATGTACATTTTACTTCTAAAAATTCCTAGTACTTATGGTGGTTGTCGAATGAAATTCTTCCTAATGGCATGTCGCTTAAGTTTCTAGTACTTTCAGTGCTGTCGTGATTCGGTCTTGATAAACATCTTGGGGTATGTTTGTTTGGATTGAGAATAAGCTATTCGGAATAGCCTATTCAGTGTTTGGCTGAATTAGAATAACTAGAATAATAAATCCAAATTTTTTGTCTTATTAGAATAGACTATTCCTAAGAGTTTTGAGATTTGACTATTTTAATAAGACAAACAATATATATTCTTAATTTAGCTATTCTAGTTATTCTTAGTTTGCAACCAAACATAGAAGAATAAGATAAAATCGAAAACATGAATTAACAACTTTTTTTTTATTTTCGTATTGATATTAATAAATATGTTGGAGAATAAGATAAAATCGAAGACATGAATTCGATATTACAGATTTCTTATTATTTCGACTTTTCATTAAGTCTAGACTATTACTCCGATCCATTTAGGTCAGATCGATTGTAATACATGACCGTGAAGAATAAGAACATGAGTTGTTCGTTTTAATCTGGCATAAATTTCAAAGCTGACCTCTATAATATAGAGAGGAGGGTTCAAATGCATCATGATTTTATGCTCCAATATGCTTCACATTATTTATCTCTGTTTTTAAAGTATGAACAGTCAATCCGAACTGCTCAACATGATCTTCATAATAAAATATTCTTGAAGACCAAAATTTATTTTTTTAGAATTATTTTACTATTTTTATGGGGTCAACTGTTCTTTCTGGATTTTGAATTAGCTAATAAGTTTGAACCCGATTAGTTATATAAACAAAATTCGCTATTTTCTTGTTGGAAGTATTCTATCTAGTACTGCCGAGAATACTCACTCAGATATTTATAAGAGATATTTTTCTAAATCGTAAAAGACACACGCATCTCAAAATAAAGTTAGTCATCTGATTGGTGCTGTCGAGACAGATCTACTCTTGTTAGGTTACTAATTAGATTAGGATTTATCTTACAATTTTTTGAGTAAAAGTTAGAGATCAACCAATCAATCATTAAATATTCACAAGAATTTTTTATTTAAATTCGAACATGTAACCTCTCACGTTATCTTTTTCTCCGGACCAAAAACAAATTTCTCTTACTTTTACATTAATGGATTGAAATGGTATACATAATTGATTGATTCTTATATTTCTCTCCATAGAAATGCATCTATGTTGGACAAAATTTCATAAATAATTGTATTTTAAAGGGTATCTTTAAAAAATTGTTAGCCGCCCTTTGACATTTAAGCGATTTTCTTCCATCAAATAAAAAACTAGAATATTTATTTATAGTCCAAACTAGAGGCGGCAAGACCACGGAATCTTTTTGCTTAATTCTTTTAATTTATTTTCTCAAAAGGTTTAAAATTCCTTGTGTTAGCTTACTGGTTGACTTTCGGATTTGCCACGATAGCAGGAAACTAATGGTTAGCGGATCCGACTCTGAGCAGGGTTCTACTTTTCCGATCCAATCATTTAAAAATTTTCATTCACGTATCTCGATAAAAGAATTTTTTCATGCACAAATCTCAACAATTTTGAATAGTTAAAATCGGAAAAGCAGAATGCTGCAGCAGAGTCACCATTCTGTGGTTAGCACAGTCATGCCTAGAACCTTATCACTATTATTTCGACAAATAAAATATACTTTCTAGTTTCTAACGATGCATTTCCTGTTGTAAGATACATCACAAAATCCTCTAAACTGAAATAAAATCTCCGTGGTGGGGCTTATCTTGATTTCCTCTGTTTTGAACGAAAATTATTAAATGACATTAAAAAATAGTGTTGTTAGGTATGATGGCACATAGCCGGTGTAGGGCCCAGGAACAGCTATTAGCAATTTAAATCAAAATTATTGGTGTTACAATGTTTCTAATTGTCAAAGCGAATGTAGTGCACTTCTTATATTAAATTAAATCCATACGACTTGACTAATCACTAAGGTGATCTCTTGTTTTAGCTTTCAAAGCAGAGTGGCCGTGGTGGGCAGAATCGTAATTAATTCTAAAAGGAAAAGTTTAGATCAAATTGATAAAATCTCTAATGAAGCACATTAATTTCTGCAGAAAAAGAATGAAAAAAAAAAATATGATTAATCAACAGAAACACCAAAGTTGTGCATTCAAACCAACCCCTAGAAATTCCCTACTTGTTTCATTTTAAAAATTTGACTTTGATGAAGAGCAAACCAAAAGTGGGAATAAAATAATACAAAGCATTGATGATGGCTCTCATTTTCTCCCACTTGAGCTTGTAAATTATTAGTCTTTAAATTAATCAAGTTGGTGGAGGTTGACAAAAACTAAAGCACTAATTAAAGGTATGGTGGGGTACCTTTTTTTAGTTGCTTCCTTGGTAAGAGTTTGCAATCCTTACTGGACACTGGTGCCGATTTGGGACAAAAGATTCTCAACAAAATTTGACCTAAATTTTTATCTTGCTACATCAAATTTGAAGCAAACAAATTATCAAACTATATCACCTGCACGTACGTGAAGTATGACATTTATAATTAATTTATAGCTACATATAGATCTTATGAATAATTTAATATACTTAACAAAGATGAGATATGTTGAAGTTTTAGGTGTCAGGTCTATATCGTGATGTGTTTCTAAATTAGATAAATATATATGTTGACACACAAATGCATTTCACCCTCCTTTCTTTCTCTTTTATCTTGTCAAATCATTTCCTGAAATCACCTCATTGTCTCAAAGAGATAAATAAAATTAGAGGGAAATGAAGACATCACTATTTTTACTCAATTTAGAGTGAAAATAAACAGATTTTATACGAGATGCTCAAATTTCATATGATTCTTAAATTGTGAAATAAAACAAAACCCGCATCTCTAATTCAGGATTGTGTCTCACATTGTAATTTTTATTTTTAAAGTTTAAATGGTTGATTCAAACAGCTAAATATGATCTCCATATTAATATAAAATTTGATCTTCAAGTATATATTTTAATATGAAGATTATAATAAGAAGTTAAGATTGATAGTTTAGACTTTGGACAAACTGCAAGACACAATAAAACATAAAAAGTAGGAGACATTTTAACCAACACTTAATTTTATCATTTATATACTATGAAACCTAGACCGCAAGGTTGGACTTGGATCGCATGATTTAAGCCTTACCGCACATAATTCATAATTGCTATCCATTTAAAAATGAGGATAATTCCACGGCACATTAAAAAACAGAGTCATCTTGAGCTGTAGTTTGATCTAATGCGGCATTCAGTGCTTGTTATTAGTCTATATTTCGTGCATTAACGCTGGCTTAAACCCGTTTCGCCTCCACATAGTGACCAGATACGCGATTAATTCGCGTTTAATTTGTTTTTCGACGTTTCCGAACCGAATACCGAATAAAACATAAAAAACGTATAATACGTTTTAATCGCAAATAAAACACGTATAAAATGCGAATCACGAGTTATTTGCGAAAAAAACGAGAATTTCTTTTTTTTTTTTTAAATATTTTTTAGGGTTTTTTTTTTGCTTCCTTGTGGTACCGAATTATTCCCAAATTATACCCGAATTATTCCCGAATCACGAATTTTTGACTCCGCCGAACCGAACCCAAACTATTCATTTGTCACTATGCGCTGGAACTCTCGCAACACAGTTAGTAGTATATTCTTGTAACAGAAAGATGGAAATAAAAGAAAACATTTAAAATCCAGTATTAAATGATCAAATCGAACGGTTTGCTTCTGTTTCAAATATCCATTTCGAAAGATCGAACGGTCGGCATTTGCTTCATCTCTCCAGTAATGGTTACGTGTACGTTTCGAATTCACGCGAAAACTTGCTGCTCACATGTTAGATCTTCTGCGGCCTCTTTATAAGCTAGGGACGCTGCGGCTTAGTTATTCTATCCGTAACAATATTTTTTGTACCCGCTGCAACTTCACCTACAAAAATACAGTCACTCTGTTAAAAAAATCAACCAAAAGAAAAGTGAATCGATACCGTAGATCTGTAATTCTGTATCCCTCACGAATTTTACCCCAAATCATTTCTCAGCAGAGAGATAGCTTCTTCCAGTCCTTAAAAGGACTAGACTAGAAATTTGGTGGAAAAGTGTAGTTAGAAAGGAATGTGCGACTCAATACAGACAGAAATTTGAACAAGATATTATGAACCGAGTGGTCAATCGGCTTTGCACTAACTTGTGCATTTATGAGTTGAAATATCGCGTGAAGATTTTCCTAAGCTGCATATAGTTCAGTTCAGTGTTCACATTCCCATTGGACTGGAGCTTTTAGTCAACCGTAACTAAAATTTGTGTTAATTTAGTACAGGCGCTTTTAAGTTTGAATATTCATTCACCGAATTTGGTGCTGCTCATGGATTCACGAACCGAATTTAATACACTAGGCAAATAAATTAATAATATACGTATCAATAAAATTATATATTTTTTTTTTTGAAATTATGAGTTGAAGTCAAGACATCCAAGATCAACACACTTTCAAATCTTTATATATAACATAGAGGATTTTCTTACTTTGTGGGTTTCGAATCCATAACCTCCGTCATTAGATCAAAGACAAGTTCTTAATAAAATCATATTTAATATCATGTTCCAAATCAACGCTTATTGCATCAAGTTCGGTAAATGAATATTTGCATTTCTAATTGCAAGTGTAGAACCTATTGCGCTCTACACTATGTCAACATCTTCTGATCTGCTATGTGCCTCAGCATATGGAGGATCTTGCTGTATCATGTAACTTCCTAATGAAAATTACTTTATAGAAAAAATATATAAAATAAGAGAGAGAAAGAAAGATTACCTTGAATTTAGATGCATAGATGAACCGGAAATATTTCTACCACTCCAATTTTTGTTTTGTTTTTGGTTGTGTAGGATTCTATGTGGCCTTGGAGACTGTACAAGATAGTTATAAATTTGATAAATATATATCACTTGAAGTTTAAGATAGTTTTGAATATGATAGTACTTTCTAGTGTAATGATTTTATTTCAGGTGCTTTATTTTAAGTCTTCGTGGATAATATATCAATCCTTCTTATCTGGCGGAGGTTTCCAATATTTGTTTTTTATTGGAGATCACAAGTTTGAAATCCGAATGATAATATGGATATTAAATAGTTGGGTGATTTGACCTCTAATCTTTACTCAAAAAATATTTTTTCTATGTCTCCACGGTGTCTCTTATCCAAAGATCAATAGTAGACCTAATTTAGCACAAAATTCGCAATTAATAGGGGTGCAAACGGATTGGATAATATCCAACCGTATCCGGATCCATATCCGAAAATTTAATACGGATATCCGATATTCGAATATCCGTGCGGATACGGATACAGATATGGTTTTAAATTTTAATTATCCGTATCCGAATAGTAGATATATATTATATAGTTTAATATATATTATAAAAATATTTATGTATATATCTACGGATATCCAATATCTGATCCATATCCGTACGTATCTGTCTAATATTCAATCCGTATCCGTATCTGAAAAATAAAAGCGGATACGGATATGATTTTACCACTATCCGATCCGTATCCGATCCGTTTGCACCCCTAGCAATTATTTGCAATTGTACTTTTGGGCCAACACACCAACGCAAAGGTAATATTTCTTCCTTGAAACGGCCTATATATGTTGGGCCGAAATTCTTCTAGTTTGGTATCAAGGGCCATGAGTTTGTTAAACAAAAACTAGGTTCTGTCCAAGGCTTCTTTTCTCTTGACACGGAATCTCGACTCCAGATGTACAGTGTCAGTGCCAGTACTAAACAACCAGTAGAAATCTGTTTTGAGTACCAGATGACGCTTTGCTTTGCAAGACCTACGGTTCCAGTAATTACAAAAATACCCTTCGGAAAATCCCTCGAAAACTATAAACTCTTCTTCGCTAAACCCCCACCGACAAGGCGGCCCTACATGTCATCTACCTCGGCTGCATCTCCGCCCGATCTAGGAACTGTGGATGAACCAACGTCTCGGTCTCGTACGGACAGTGGATCTTCCGATGACGTGCTTGTGCAGTACGTGGTGCTGCGACGCGACCTGATCGACGCGTGGCCTCTCGGAAGCGTGATCACGCAGGGCTGCCACGCATCAGTCGCGGCTGTGTGGATCCACCGGGACCACGCTGAGACGCTCAGCTATTGCTCCGATTCGAATCTGGATCACATGCACAAGGTCTGTTTGATGAAATGCATGACCTTCCTTTTTATTTCTTTTTTTGTTGAACCCAATAGTCTACTGTGTTTTATCAAACCAAAAAAGTTCACCGAGGGATATATACGAGGTAATGAATTAAATAGGAAACATTATAGATAGAGAAAACAAGAAAGAAAAGAAAGGTAATTTCGACATCCCAGCAACACCAATTGTTTTCTCACTGAAATACTTGGCATTTCAGTGTAGCATTCTGTCCCACATTTCTCTGTGTTGAATTTGCTTTTCTAACTTAATTGCGAGATCTTATTCTTTGTTACCATCCCACTCTGTTGGTTGTGTACTGGATTGTACCAGCATGATGGTACATGTCATACAGTAATGGTCAACTGACAAAATGTGTGTGTGTGTGTGGAGGGGGGGGGGGGTGCGGGGGTTGATAAGTACCAAATATAATACTGGTACTTATCAGAACCATGCAAATTCTAGAATTGAGCATCAAATTCATGTCCCAACAGGAGAAAGGAATTGAAAAGACGAGAATCGAGTCATCTACTAGAGGTAGAAACAGCCAAACTCTCACTGCATAACTTGCAAACAAAAAATATATAATTTTTTTTAGGGTTTGCGAGCAACCAGCTCGAAAAATATATAATTAACTGAACCAATCTAATCAGTCTGAGAGAAATGTATTTAACATACAATGAGAAAGAATATGGATAGCCATAGTTTTGCAAAACGAGAAAAGAATCTGACTGCCAATATTGTGTCAATGGCTGATGACAAAAACTATCTGGAATGAAATGATTATTTACCATTTTGCAATGTAATACAACAGGTCACTTTGGAAGTCAAAGGGGAGACGCAGCTAAAAAACCTAGCTGAAAAATTGGAGGCAGCCAGTATACAACACAAATTGTGGATAGAACAACCAGAGAACATACCGACTTGCCTTGCGACAAGGCCGTATCCCAAATCAGTGGTGGCCTCTTTCTTTAAGAAGTTGAAACTTTGCAAATGATTTGAGATTATTCTTTTCTTTTTTGACAGCATATTGATGAGTCCGGCTACTATAACACTAGTGTCATTCCAAACTAAATAACACCACATCTTAAACCATTGGATCTACTTTAATATTCGTGCACAAGATAGGGCTGGAATGACACTAGTGTCTTGCACGAATATTAAAGTAGATCCTATGGTTTAAGATGTGGTGTTATTTAGTTTGAAATGACACTAGTGTTATAGTAGCCGGACTCCATATTGATTCTTGCACTTGACAAGAGTTTAAAATTTTCATTTATCTCGATGCTTATTGGCTATTGCTCAGTTGTTGGCATATTGAAGTAAGAATAGTTCGAATTAATTTCTGGATTGACCTCTTTTTTCTAGTACAAGTTTTTTCACAACATACTTTCTACTGCAACTTTTTTTTATCAATATGAACGGTAAGCATATGA
Source organism: Carex littledalei (assembly GCA_011114355.1). Lineage (NCBI taxonomy): Eukaryota > Viridiplantae > Streptophyta > Magnoliopsida > Poales > Cyperaceae > Carex > Carex littledalei. The sequence goes on from CM022097.1 coordinate 3,460,972, forward strand.
AACAGTTGATTGCACACTAGCCAATGTTAAATTTAACTTTTTTGTCGTTATAAACCAATATAAAGCCTTATTACTGAATGAAGGATTATATAAAGAATAAATTACATTTATTTAGATTTGTACTATCAACATTTCATGCAAACCTTACCAAAAATGGAAATAATATAGCAATTCAAAAGTTATCTGTGTCATCTTAGGAACCTAACAAGACACTTTTGCTTATACACAAACACAAGAAAAAATAATTTACATCCCTAAGCAAATACTACGATTATCGCTATAAAGTAGTTACTGGATATTTACAACAATCTCACAAAATAGATTGGCTCTATTTGGCTTCCTTTCTCTGCTTATGTTGTAGTTTTCAAAAAGAAGCACTCTTTCTAGGGGACTCCCTCTTTGGAGAGAAGAAGAGTCGACGTGGCGAGAGCATGCCCAATGTAAAGTGTCTCGGTGAAGTGAGTCCGTCGATCGAACGATAGTGAGACATCAAAAGCCCGTCATAGCTATGTCTAATCCGAGAATCGTTTTGTGTCATTCCCGAGTTAAATGTAGTGCACTTCACTAGCCGGCCAAACCATGATTTGCCTCTCTTGCTCCCATTTCCTGTCTCATTTATTCTTGCAGCCAGATACTCCCTGATAGTGAAAAATTTAGAAAGAAATCATCATCAGCTTGATTTAACTACTTAATCTGATTTAGAAGATGGTTCCCCTTCCCCCACCAAAATTAGTATTTTGAAACTGTCCAGATGTTTTGCTGTTGTAGAATAAATGTAAAACCTTTTTTTTTTTTACTTATTTCGGGTTTCGGCAGTGTTTTAGTGATTTTCTGCGATCCTTATTATCTTCCTCGAGTCTTAACTTCACAAAATTAATGTAATATCCACACATTAATACTACGTTAATTGTTCAGAAGCTTGACATGATTAGCAATAACAAACATACCTAATAACCTGAATGCTCTGCTCCATGACATCCCTCGGGGGACAAACAAGTGGGTTCCCTTCAGCATTCAGCTTCTCCAGCTTCGTCAAGCAACCAATCGATGGAGGTAATTCTGAAATATTGTTATAACTAATATCCAGCTCCTTCAACGACCCCAGAAGGCCAACGGCAAATGGCAGAGTGGTCAAGTGTTGGAAATTCTGGCTAACATTCAGGGTTTCAAGGGCGGTTAGGTTTTCTAAACCATCAGGGAGAGCGGTGAGGCAGTTGAGACGGGCATCTAGAGATCGAAGGGCAGTTAGATGGGAAGTGGAGTAGGGGAGAGTCGAGAGCTTATTTGAGTTAACAGACAACCTTGTAATGTTTACTAGCTCGAAACCAATTGTGTCTGGCAGCTTCGTCAGCTTGTTGAAGTTTGCATTTAGTTCCTCTAGTGCGCTGTTAAAGATGGTAAGGCGAAAAATAAGATTAGATGGAGTTTTTAGTAGCTCTATTAAGCAAACGATTGGGTTGTAATAGATTTTGACTAATAAAATCCATATTATGAGGATGCTTCTTTGGAAACAATTTGGTTGAGATAGTTTGAGTTGCGACAATTTAACTCGTGGCTTAATACAGAATGTTAAGGCTGTTATATACAAAACTAAACTTTAAAATTTTACTGGCACTGTATTTCATTGATCAAATAGATGTTTATTATGTGTTTAACATAGGAGCGTAAGATTATAATTACCGGCAATTTTCAAAGGTTTTTGGAAAGGATTCGAGGAGGTTGCCAGAGACATTGAGCACCTTCAGTTTTGAGAGGCAACCAATTGAATTTGGCAGCGACTTCAGCTGGTTTGAATGCACGTCTAACGCAACCATGTTTAGCAGTCTTGCCGTGAGCGATTCTGGTATGCTCTGCACTCAAATGCAAATAAAAGGAGAAAGATCAGTACCAAAATAAAGACTTTCATAAGCCGAAAATGGTAAGAAAAATACAAACTATTCCAAGAATTCCAACTTTAAAACTTCAAGGAAATGCTACTGGTGCATATCTCAGGCCCAATAAGAAGCCCAAAATAGGCCCGTACTAGGGACTCCATTGTGCAGTAAAACTAAAATATCTCAAAAAAAAAAAATTATCTCAGCCGGGAGAAAAAAGTCTTCACCACTACTGGATTATAGATTTGTTCATCAATATGAATTTAAATTAACAACTCGTGGCCATGATGTTAGTTGGGCCTTGAAATATGATTTCGCAAATAGAATGGATTCTAAATTTTTTTCCATATAAAATAACGACGACGCACATGAAAACAAACAAGAAAACAATAAATAAATTGAAGATCGTGGCACGCACTTTAAAATGGCACTTATCAGCCAGAAAAAAGTGGTTGCTTCAGTTTACAAAAAAGAAAAAGAAAAAACAAACAGGCTGTTGTCTGATTAGAAATATTACATCATCCCTTCCAAGACATTTTGGCTTTTTAGGGAACTTAGAAGATTTTTCTAATTTCTGGTTTGGAAGCAAGAGACAGATAAAGACAAAAGGACTTGAATTTAGTTATTATCTTTAGATCCTTTTACACCTTTTTACACTGAGGATGACGCCTTTAATTGTTATTGACTTTGCCTTCAGTCAATAAAACTTAAATGTGCTTCACATTTCTCAAAGAAAAATCCTCCGCTCACCCCCCCCCCCCCCCCCCCCCCCCCCCCACCCCACAAATAAAAAATAGAAAAACCCAAAAAGATGAACTGTGTGTTGAAAAGATTACTCTGCAAGTATATTAAGTTTTTATTTAATATAAGTTTGAAACAATTTCTTCATGAACTTTTTATTTTTAGCCTCAAGGTTGTGTATATTACCAAATTGTACGTAGCTTTCAGTTTTCTTTCAAAACTGAAAAATGGGTAGATTGTATTAAATAATGATCTTGACGGTGAGGCATGCCATGAAAAGACAGATATGCAAAGAAATATTCTCAGGCACACATTTTTTGCAGTCAAATCTCGTGATGTAATATCAAAAGATATGTAACGCATGATGCAAGTGATATAAAGCTGTTATGCTTGTACCTTCTCTCTCTTTCAAGCATATATAGAAGATCTTTCGCATGCAATGTATCTAATATATAGCTACTTTTATTTTGGTAAATCTAATAGAAGATCTTTAACAAGCTGTTGTTAAAACAATATATTTTTGGAAGGATATCCATGCAAAAATATCTAAGAGCATTACATGAAATATGTTTGTTGTATGTGTCAGTGTGTGTGTGTGTGTATTCTCGTGTGTAGTCCTTTTGTTTCCCATACGAACCTTTTGAAGCACCATAGCTGGAAATTAGCAAGAAAAACGAAAAGCTTAAAAAAAAGAAGATAATAATTATAAGAATATAAGAGAAATTACCTCGAGATTATTATTGGAGAGATCCACTTTGGTCACTAAACTAAGATTAATTATAGGATTCGGAATTGAATCCAGAGACATGCCACTCATGTCTAACTTCGTTCCATGGTTTTCGTCTACTTCTGTTTGTTTTCCAAACCTCGTTCTCTTTCCTTCAATTCTCATCTCTCTACACAACCAGGAAAAAATTATGATTAATTATAATAACAACAGTACTAGTACTAGTAATAATAAAACAATTAAACACGTCTGGAAAAACTTGTAGAGATAGAAAACAAACTATATTTATTACAGAGAAATCAGAAAAAAAATTAACTATATATGATGCATGAACTCAGTTGTACGGTTGTACCCTATATTATACGTATGCATGTAGCAAAAATATAACTAGCTCTAAAACTTGCCAACGGTTGACTAGATTTATTTTACAAAAAAGTGAAGACAAAACTGGAAGTTACATTAAAAGAGATTAAAACAAAAGAATGAGGGGAAGAAGAACCAGGTGCAATTAAATCTTACCTTTTTTTTTTAGGTTGCTAATTGAAGAATATAAGCTGGAGCAATGAAGAGATATTTATCGTCTCTTGGATAGAGGCAAGTATGGAAGATGAAGGAGAAGAGACAGAAAGGCTCTTTAATAAGAGAGAGAGAGAGAAGGAAACACCGAAACAGTTGACTTTCTAAGGAAGGTACAATAATGTAAGTCCTTGAGCAAGTGAGAGAGAGTATGAAAAGGATTCAAATCCGATAGGGTTTTCTTGGTACATCCGTACGTACTTTAGATTGTTGCAGCCCCTACGGCAAGCCCTGCCAGAGAGTCAGAGATTATTCCGGTTTTCAATATTTATTTTCTTATCCTCCGATTTTTAATCACATGGATCATGGATGGCTATGATTGACTGTTAATTTTTAATCCGTTTGATTATTTGCCATTGGGGCGGCTATGAAATATCTACACGGATTTTCTTCTATCCTCTTTTTTTTAGAGTAATTCTTTTGTCCCCGCTCTCCAGTCCCCTAAACGTCCCCCATTCTAACTAATTATGTTAATCATTAATTAATGACTTTAACTAACAGTTAGTGGTCCCCATCTAACTGTCAATACCCACTAGCGGAACCACTATTATGAATACTTGCTCGATTATGTATGAATATTTGCTCGATTAAGTATGAATACTTGTGCGACAGATAACTCGAAACTATGTCATCATGAATCTCATTTGAAAGAGAAAATTGTGTAGAAGACGTTCGTGGTTTTAGATTTGCAAAATTCCTCATAGATCGTCAGAAATATTGGTTAGATTGAATGAAAAAAAAAAACCACCTTTAAAAACGTGTAAAATATGAGTAAGTGACGTGTCCAGTTTTTTTTTAAATACTTGATATCTTAGGTATGAATACTTGATGTATTATATATGAATATTTGATATCTTAGGTATGAATACTTGATGTTTTAGATTCGCAAAATTTCTCACAGATTGTTATAATTATAGGCGAGATTGAATGGAAAAAAATTCACCTCTAAAAACGTGTAAAAGATGGGTGTGTGATAAGAGAAATAAAAAAAAGTTTATATGTTCAATTTTTTTAGAAATATTTGGTATCTTAGGTATGAATATTTACATGACGAGTTATAAATACTTGAACGACGAAAAACCCGAAAGTACTTCATCATGAATCTCATTTGAAAGAGAAAATTACGTAGAAGATATCGGTAGTTTTAGATTCGCAAAATTTCTCACAGATCGTCAAAAATATTAACGAGATTAAACAGAGAAAAAAAACCCACTTCTAAAAACGTGTAAAAGATGAGTGTGTAATTAGAGAGAAAAAAAAGTTGATGTCTAGTTTTTTTTTTTTAATACTTGATGTCTTAGGTATGAATACTTAATATATTATATGATAATACTTGCACGCATAAGTATCCATACATACGCGCGCCAGTTGTAAAATTTTTCGATCATAAGTGGTCCCCCAAGTAGTTAATGTAGTTAGTGGTCCCCATTGTACTTTACACATCAGTTAATCAGGAGGACGTTTAGGGGACAGAATGGGGGGACTGTTAGTCGATCCCTTTTTTTTAATTAGGCATCTAATTAAGCTTGTTCAATGTATGTATGTACATATCTTTGAATGTCACTAGTTCAAACAAAACTGATTTGCAGTACCAATGAGTACTACAAGGGCTCCTGCCTTGGACAAAAAGTTAATTAATCGTTAAATTTCTAAATTATTCTACTAAAAAAATATCTTTCAATGAACTACATGCAATTAATTGCCGAGAAAAGTTTCAAGACCTTTTTAATTAGTCCACTTTTGTCCTTTTATCTTATTTATTATGAGCGAAGGGGTTTAAACTTTCTCATTATATCTTTCCTTATTTAAAAAAGAATATGAATATATGTCTTTGTATTTCTCTTTAAAAAAAATATACGGTTAAGCATGCTATTTTTATTATATTGAACAACATTAAAATTTTCAAAAATATTTATGTCCATATTTTATCTAACTATAAGATATTCATAAAAGTTATCATTATGAAAAGTTTAATTTGTTCTTTAAATGATATTATTATTTTGTGCGACGAATCCAAACCATTCAAACCGTTCTACTTCATTAGTTGTGCGTTTACATGCAAAATTTATAATTTTCTTAATTTATTTAGTACCAAGTCAAGCAGTCAAATGCGGGAGTTTTTAAGTTAATTTTAATGCATTCATTTTTCAATATTTTTTCAACAAATTTTGCATATAAACACATCACTCATACAGTAAATCGGATTGAACAGTTTGGATTCATCGTTTGAACTCTATCCAATAAATTTTGGAATTGGTGTCATATGATACCAATGTCATACTAGTTAGACTCATTAATATTACAAGTGCTGGTCACAAGTTTCAATTCTTGTATAAATTCCAGATAAATCTGTATCCCCTCAGGTTACTTGAAGATGTAATTAAAAAATTCAGACAATTTATAATTCTGATACGAATTTCAAAACGAATCCGTGTATTTACAATAGACATCAAATTTCTTTAATTGGTTCAGCTGGAATTAAATCCAGACGTACCGTTTTTTTCTAATTGTACTCTCAGCTACTTGAGAGGGTACGATCCAATTACAGACGATGTTATCGTGTTCTATGTTAAAAAATATATATTAAATTCATGAGCTGTATATTATTAACTTCAGGACGGCAGCACGAATAATTTTTAATTGATTTACATTTGACTAAGACAACTTGCTCACGTTGCAAATGACAGGAAGCATCTTGAATTTGTTAATTCGAGAAAAAAGTTTTGTTTGTTATCGTTTAGCTTCGGTGGTTATTGTTTCATTATTATTATTATACATATTTGTTAGCATTTCAATTCCAAGATAGCAACACGCAATCTACCCTAAATACCGGGATTATAAACATGTCTTGCTCGACATTTTGTCAGACTTGTGATAATTTCACATGTGCCATGCACCAATATAAAATTAAAAGAGACCATTTGACTCTAGATTGATATTTCATAATTTCATACGCTATAAAATATGTTAACCGTCCTTGTACAACCGAAGTTCATAATCAGGCATATACATCATATATCCTATTTTAGTACGTACCAATATATATGTAATACATGATACGATAAGGGATCTGTCATTTACAATATAAGTAGGCATCATATATCCTATTTCAGTACCATATAAACCGAGAATACGTATCATCTGAATACTACAGAGGTACTGTTATGTACAATTATTATTGGATCCGGACTGTTTTTTTAACCAGGCACAAATCTTAGAGGGGAACCCTACAATCTAAATAGACACCGAGTTGAGTTTGATCCAACTAAAAATAAATATGGACCATAAAATTGTAAACTCCACCGTGTAGTATTACAAAGGATATTGATCCATAAATCGAAGTTCATAATCTGTGTCTAAATTGCTTGTTTTACTGGCTCGCTAATATATAGCTAACATTAGCGCCTGTTGCATATGCTAGAGGCGATGGCTTATGTAATAAAGATAATTAATTATAAGCTAACAATATAAAAATCAGTAATATATAAACTATTAACTAAAATAATATTATCTTTGTGAGAAATTTGATTATAATTTTTTAATTAAAGATATATAATTATATTATTGTGAACAAGAGGGAGGCTATATATGGTAATATGCATAGTGCATATTGGCCCCGCTATGGACTCAATTTTGTAGTTTGAAGTCCTAACGGTCAATCCGAAGAGTTCAAAATGGTCTCCATATGAATATGTAATTGTAAACTAATTTTATATTTTTTTAGAATTTTTTTACTTTTTTTTAAATGGGTACAAAATCACTTGATCTGAAAATTCTGAACCATCCAAAAACAGTTATTTTCTACCCCTCTAAGAAAATAAAAAATTATAAAAAAAAATAGTTTACAAGTACATATTCATATAGAGACCATGTTGAATGGTTCAGATCAAGTGTGAGGATTTGAAAAAAAAAATTTAGATCAAGTGATTTTCTGCCCATCTAAAAAATTAGTTAATTTTTTTTTCTGAAAAATGTAAAATTTAGTTTACAAATAGATATTCATATGGAGGCCATGTTGAACAGTTCGGATCAACCGTGAGAATTCTAAAAACAAAAATATTAATCCGTAGTACAGACCAATCCACTCTATGCGTAGTATCATAGCCTCACTCTTGTGAACAATAAGAACAATATTTACTATTCATGTTCAAGTAATTAATAATCAATATTTTATCTAGTGGCAGAAGCATATATTCTCTGATGTGAAAGTCAGGGGCGGAATTAGAAATTTTGATAAAAGAGATCTGAAAATTAAAATTCACAATGTAGTGAGTGGGATTTCAACCCAAGACCTCTCAATTACAAAATAGAGCTCTAACCACTAGACTACAAATAAACATTTGATTATTATTAAGGAGGTTGGTCTATATAGAAAATTCTAAAAAAATAAATTTTAATTAAATTTCAATATACATAACTAAAATTTTAAAATCATAGGGGTGGCTTAGCCACCTTTCTAATACATTGAGATCCACCCCTGGTGGAAGCTTATGAAATTGAAACCCGGATGAAGAAAATATTTTATTGTAATAACAGAGGTATAGAATTTAAAGACTTGATCTTCATCTTTTATTAAAAAAGATATTCATGTTCAAGTAAAAATGGTGATAAAATTGAAGTACAATGTATTCAGTTATATAGTAATTAAGAATTCAGATCCAGTGTAGTAACCCAATTTTTGAGTTTTGATCCAAACCGTCCAAGGTGCTCTAACACGAATCTTAAAGAACCTGGACCCCACAAATAACACTGGCCCCCTGCGCTACCACCGAATAGGCACCGTACACGTCTAAACTCAAAAATTAGGTTACTTTAGGGGATCCGGACTCAGTAATTAAGGTTTCATATATGGTAATTAAGGTTCATCCAGTCCTTAAAGAATTTAATTATAAATTTCTGATTTGACACAAATGTACTTTATTAAATTATAGTTTAACTGGTCGCCGACTGCAGTTGAAAGTACTTAAAGAATATTTAAATGATTTTAGCTGATTTAAAGCCAGACAGCCAGGTTCTTGTTGAGTCTGTGTGCGGCGCTTATTTCGTGAATTCCTTGTCTTAATGAATTGTGTATCCCTTTTTATGGTTGGATGCAACACCCTAAAAAAATATGTGCGTTTACATTTCTAAAATAAAAAATAGAAAGAAAGCAAGACCAACCTCCTTTAATTTAATTTTTTATTTTTGGTTTCTCAACCTCCTTTAATCCTTTTCCGTCTTTCTTACGAACGGATAAAGTCGCTCAAGACATGTCAATTTATATCGAAACTGAGAAGACATTTTGGGGGCTAAAACTAAAAGCGGTGCCGCTTAAGAGCCAAAGGCGATTCTAAATCGCCATGGCGATTCGAGCCACCCCATACACTCATTTCTATTTATTTCCTCCATCTGAGTCAGTGCTTCTGTCTGGTAGATCTGACCACCGTTTTTGGTACTTTCGTCTGGTGGATATGGCCACCGCTCATTGTTCCGTCATCATTCAAGCTAGTACTTCTATCTAGCGGATCTAGCTACTGTTTTTTTGTGCTTCCGCTTCATGGATCTGGTCATCGCTCTTCGCATCATTCTTCTGGGGTTCATTTTTTCTTCTCTTCTCCTGAGCTCTTCTTCCCCTCTTTGGCAATGGAAGAGTGGGTGAAACGAGTTGTACATATAGTTACTTTATATTTATATATTGTTTGTGCTGGGGTTTGTTTATGTGCTCTCTTTCTTCTACTCCTCTTCTCTCTCCCTTTTCTGCTTACCACACTGGCGACTCTTCATTGAGACCTTTGAGTGGTGACTGTCCCGGTCTGGTTGATTCAGTTCCTGGTCCGGGTTTGATTCAGTGCATCCATTGAGACTTCTAAGTGGTGATTGTCCTGGTCCGGTTGATTTAGTTCTTGGTTTGGTTTGATTCAGTGCCTTCTACGATGAAGTCTGTCAGCAGGACAACTATGCGCACAGAGAAAACTATCACTAAGCTCTTTTCATTTCCATCAAGCAAGAATAACCAAAATTGTGTCAACATGATGCATATACCACTGTGCGTTTTTAGTTTGTTTACAGCTAAATGTTTTCTAAGATAATTTCTTGTCTAATCTTATGTAACAGCTGGTTTGTAACTCTTTAAGTTAATAAATTCGCCTACGGGTTTTACTGCCAAAAAAAAATTATATCGAAGCATATATTTGAGATAATCTATATGCCTTTCAAATTAATTAGGCTTCAATTTGAAGCTTTTTAAACATGTGTACTTGCTGATTGACGTGGTGTTATATTGTTTTTTTTTCTTTTTCACTTGTTGAACATGATAATCACATGATACATCTGAATTGTTTGATTCAATTGAACGGTCCAAAGTATTGTTTTATGGTTTATACTAAGTATCCGCTGATTTACAAATGGACCGTCTGTTCCAAAACATTCGTTTTAGTTTGAGGCTTTTCACCACAAATATCGTGTAAAAAAAAAAAAATCTAAGAACTTAGACCAAAAAATTATGAAAGGGGAAATTTGTAAAGTAAAATGTCAAAAGCTTAATATGACAAATTTGACAATCACAAGCCGTTGTAAGTATATATAATGAAAAGTAGAGTTCAGAAATTGACAAACCAGGTAGCAACAAAATAAGCACAAAGCATAAATGTGTGTATGACATTTGATTTGTGATAGACTAAAATATATGTACTGATTTTCACTAACAGTACATATGGTCCGAACATGTTAATTCAATAATTTGTAATAATGTCGGGAAATTGTCAGATTCAATAGAATCATAAATCATATTTTAGAAAAAAGTTCAAATCTAATACGTCACTTCTCAAACTACTACATATCACTTCAAATTAATAAACTTTTCTGGAAGAAAGAATTGTACATTGTGAGCAGCTTAGCTTAGGCCATGATTACTAGTAACATGGACAATGACAACCATTGTTTGTTTCTATATTAATAACCTGCTGTCCGCCTTGTTAGTAAAGAAAATAGATATTTGGATGGTTGAAACTTGAAAGTTGACATTTCATGGGACATGAGCCTGATACCATCAGATTGAATCACACTAAATTTGACATTTTTAATTCGTACACCCAAGGACAAGTCCAGATCTTTTGTTGCATCACGCCATTTCAGTATGTGTTTCCATGACAAATTTAAGTAGGTCATTGTTATCTGAGATCGAGATTTTAACAACAGTTTTGACTTCATGCAGAATCAAAACAACACTACATATGGTTTGTGTTAGGGCTGCACACGAATGAAATTTGAGTGAGCTGAGGGCAACTCGAACTCAACTGGTGAACGTATAAGCCAAGTCAACTCGAGCTGCCAATTCAGAATCGAGTTGAAAAACCAACTCGTTAGTAACTCGAGTTAGCTCATAGCTCGTGAGCTAACTCGCAAAAGAAATTAGTGATGTTTTATTATAGTGATACACTGATACTGAGGAAGTTGTTTGTAAAAATAAATATTGACAAAGTTTGAGACGGGCATAAAGAAAATAACAATTCATAATCAAAATCTTGATCATAAGTGATTTTGGTTTTGCTAATATCGTGTAAGACTAACAATTTATAAATTACCAAAACAATCCACAATACATAATGAAAAGTCTACTAATTATCAAATTACCAAAACAGTCAACCGAGTATACAATCCACAATATAACCAAGTCAATTAACTCGAGCCAGTTTCTACTCGAGTTGTTTGCGCTCGAAATTGAATCCGAATTAATCCTGAACGAATCACGAGCCACGAGCCACAAACATTTTGTACAATCTTAATTCGTGCACTGTATGAAACCAAAACTGCTCTATTAAAATCTTTACCCGTTAACGGGTTTCTTCTCAGAAACTCAACCACTGTAACCAACTATAGTTAATGAAAATGAGAGCTAGACCCCATTTGTTTTCTAAAAAAAAAAATCTTTACCCGTAATCTGCTATAGCCTATAGCTCTATTTTATGCTTTATAGAGATTGTTGGATACTTTCTATATACAGCGTCAGCAATACAAAATCCAGCACTAGAAATATTGGTTGGTCAAAATTTGCCGGTTTGTTATTAATAACAAAAAAGAAATATCGACAATGAGAAACAATTTTACTAGATTTTGAAAAATAGAAAGAACGTTATGGTTTGTAACGTCCAAGGTACTGTAGTTGGACATTATAAACTATAACGTCTAATTAATCTGATCGCTAATGATCTCTAATTAACAAAAAACATTGTAGTTGGACGTTATGGTCTATAATGTCCAGCTACAGTGTTTTTTTCTTTTTTTTTACGGTACCAACAATCCAACGTATTTTTTTTTCTTTTCTCCAATGGTCTGGACGTTATAGAGCTTGACAGCCAGAGATTTTTTTTCCTGTTCGATTAATTAGCGGACTGAATTAGATTAAGATTTTTAAATTATTTGAACGTTATAAACCATAACAATCTTCTTATATTTCGAGATTTCACGAATGTGTTTTCCTTTGTCGTTATTTTTATTTTTCCAATTAATAAAAAATTGGCAAAATTTGAACAGCTTGATATTTTAACTCGGGATAATTTAAATGGCTGCGCAATTTGTACGCATGCATGTTAGCCCCAACTGACAAAATCGCTATTAATCTTATCTTCATCCAAAAAAAATAAATAAATAATCTTATCTAGGCAATATCTCCGGCTAATTGACTATTAAATTTCGTCAAAATGACGATATAGATATTTCTTTCCAATCCGTACCCACAAAAGTTATATTTTTGTAAAATAGTACACAAATTGAAACATGATTATCCACCGTATAGTTATTCATATCTCTTACGGTGGATAATCATTAATTTATTTATTCAAAATAATTATCCACCGTAAGAAATATGAATAAATATACTGGCAAAAATATTAATTAATGTCATGAAAAGATACATTCACCTCAAATTTTATTAATATTTCGTTAAAAAGATGCATGTGTTTAAAACTTTACACACAAATGACTATGCACCACGTGAACGCATGTGTTCAAACGTACAATATATATTTCAAGCGTAACCATTTTATGAAATAGTTAATGAAAATGAGAGTTCATCTCTGAGATTGTGTTCTTGTATCGTTACTTTCCGCTGATTAAATTCCTAAAATTAGAATTCGTTCCTTTCCTTCACCACCAAGTATTTCCCATCCTCGTCCCTGAGCCTGATGTGGATGATTGCTAAAGTGAAAAAAGCATCAAATTTTGTTGTTCTTTTAGAATTGAAAATATATATGGAAAGAGATGCATGTACACACGGGCGAATTTAGAATTTCTGTCACAATAGGCACTAATTGGGTTCAAACCCATTAACTTATCGGGTACACAATTGCAACTCAGTCCCTATAACTATGTTTGTTATAAAATTTATTATAATCATAATCGATTGACACAGCATTGAAATTTCTTTTTAAAGCTAATTAAAAATTTGTTTGACACAGTTCAAAGTGGGACTGTTCTTAGCCAATTAGCAAATTGAAGCCAAATCTTAGATAAAAATTTAACCGAAATATAAGTATTGAATAATAAAAGGCCCAACAAGTTCAGCCGGTCCATTTCCTTAGAATTGTCATGATAGGTCCCACTGTTAGACCTTTCTTGTTCTTCTGTTTTCTTTTTCTCCTTCATTCTATTTACGAATAGAGCATTGCAGATTCGAAAAAAAAAAATATAGGCAAAATCGACCAAAGTTCGGAAGGAATCGGTCAAGAATCAGGCTAACTCGGGTCAGGGACAAGCACTACATCGGGCCAAGAGTAAGCACATTGAACAATTAGTACTGGGTCGGAAAATAAAATTCAAATCCAAAGATAGCCACTTGTCTACTCCTAAGCTTTTATGGATCCGTCCATGTATGTACATATCTAGTCTTTATATTAATGTACTTCCGCAATATAGGACTAATTCATAAATTATGTATATTTTCAGGGAAACAAAGCAAAGTTTCTTTGCTTTCTATATTGGTCACTTTTTTATTGATGTTGACCCAAAAGAAAAATAAGCAGATTAAATAACGATTCGCGATGCCCATGTGGATGGTGCATAATTAATCCAAATTAGTTACTTTATTGTTCAAGTAATCAAGTAGCACTGTAGCAGCAATAATTAATACTGATTGATGACTTGATGTCTCACCGAAGTTCAGATTTAATGTGGATGGCATCGTGCTTCACAAAATGTATCTGACTATCTGTCTAATGCGAATAGCAGTTATTTAAAGGAGATTCTCGTTTAATTTATCCGATAAATTTCTTTATTCGAAAAACTTGACAGAAGCTGTCAAATTTATCCTTTAAAATTCATTATCGTTTCTGCATACATGCATCCCGACATTTTTATTAATATCCAAAGTTAATTACAAATTAATAAATATACCCAAAATAGAGAATATTTCAAAAAATGTCCAAACCGCCTCTTTTTTTTTTTAGACACTATGATGAGCAAGATAATGAAATCTAACACTGAAAATTCGAACTTTTTGTTTAAATTATTTGTTAGATTACTTCTTTTGATGTATAATTAGCATATTCATACTAAAATACGCTAAGTTACTTGAAATTATGTTGAATTACACAATATTACATTAAATTATGCTAAATTATGAATTACGCTAAATTACATTAAATTACGCTAAATTACACTAATTTCGCTAATTGTAATGAAATACGGTAAATTACGCTAAACTACGCAAAATTTAGGCTATTTTATGCTATCTTTTATAAATTATAAAAAATAGTAAAAAAATTTAAAAATAATAAAAATTGGTATTCTACAAGTTCATTATATAACTAATTTACTAAGCTACTTAAGATTGAATAACATAAATGAAAATCTTAATCGGAAACTTCAACTCAAGTTTTGAGGCTCTTCCCTTAGTTTTTTGGCAATTCTGAATTTTAAAATCCAGCATCGCGGGCACTAACGCATGCGTATTTTCGCAAGCTTTCCGAAAAGTGATCATTTGCTGAAATCGGACACTCGAGCGCCGTTTTATAGCCGTTTGAAGTTTCGTCGTCATTTTTTACCTTCTCAGTAAAGATATCATCCATATTCATATGTAATTTACCGTAATTTAACATAATTTAGCTTAATTTAATGTAATATAGTGTAATTCAACATAATTTCAAGTAATTTAGTGTATTGTAATATAAATATGTTAATTATACATCAAAAGAAGTAATCTAACAAAAAATTTAAACAAAAAATTCGAATTTTCAGTGTTAGATTTCATTATTTTGCTCATCATAGTATCTCTAAAAAAAAAAAAAAAACCGGCTAGATTCTGGCCGGTATGGGCATTTTTCGAAATGCCCAGCGATTCTGGATATATTTATTAATTTGTAATTAACTTTGGATATTAATAAAAATGTCGGCATGCATGATATATCGAAGCCGACAAAATTGAATTGCAATTAGTTGTTGGCATATTTTAAAATCGAAGGAAGAAAAAAAACTTAAGTGCTTTGCACCTGCTCTAAGGAAGGCGTCAATCCTAATTCTTTGTTGTACTGAAAAAATGAGGTAAGCACTTAGGGGTGAAAACGGAGCGAATACGGAGCGGACAGTGGTAAAATCATATTCATATTCTTTTTTATTTTCCGAATACAGATACGGATTGGATATCAGCCAGATACATATACAGATACGGATCGGATATTTATTAATATTAAAAATTACAAAAATTCATAATATTTATCTAATTTTATCGGTTAATAACAATATTTTTTCATAATATATATTAAAATATATGATATATATCTACTGTTAGAATACGAATAATTGAAATGTAAAAACCATATCAATATCCATATCCACACGGATATCGGATATCCACATCTAATTTTTCAAATACTGATCGAATACAAATCGGATATTATCCATACCGTTTTCACCTCTAGGTAAGCTTCATCAAAGGCACATCCAATTTTGAAGGGAATATTCCTTGATTTCTAAAAAAACAACAAGAAATGCATCGTTTTGTCCGTTTTCAGAACGGCAGTCAGTTTGCGGTGCCACATTATTTCTGAACTTGACTTATTTAGTGTATTAACCAACCGGAGGCTAACAGTTGTTAACTCAGCCACTAAAATAGACTACAATAATTATTATCATTTTAGCACGTCCTGGATCCGAAATTTTTTTTGTTACCATCAGAAAAAAAAAATCAAAATTAAATGAATACCATCCTGTTGGGCCTTTATCAATACTACCACCCTCGCTAACCCAGTTCGCGCACCAAATAGGCTGGTGCGCGGACTGGGTTGGCGCACCAGGTGGTGCGCTGACTGGATTGGCGCACCAACCTCTTCTGCCTATTAAGGCACCACCTAAGTATTATTTTTATGTTGTGTATTTTAGATCGTTATTTCGATATTATTTTTATGTTGCGTATTTAGATATTATTTTCATATTACTTCTTATGCTGCGTATTTTAGATCTCATATCCCGCAATACATAATACATTAAAACATAAGAACACACCATAGATAAAACATAACACACAATAATACATATTCCGCAGTCATAGTATATTAAAACATAACACACAATACATAAAACATTACCGAAAGCCTTAACCTTAATACAAAACCGAAAGTTTGTAGCATAATACATAACCGAAAACCCTAACCTTAATACATAAACAGAAAGCCCTAACCATGACATTATTGGGTACAGTTCCTAGCATCCCTTCTCCTTCTCGCATTCCTTTCGAGGGTAGCTCTGTTGGTCTCGTGACCCCTTGTCCTTCCTTCCAGTATGTCCATCCACATTGGGATCCGGTTGTGTCTTCTCTGACCCAACTTCATTAACCGGTGCTCTGGCGTTAAGATATCCCCTTCGTGCGGCGGCCAATCACCTTGATTGTCATACACGTGGAATTCTCCACTCCATGTGTCGATAAGAGTTTGAATGTTGTAATAGTAATTTACGAAGACATTTGGACCGTAGTTCCTACATTTTTCACACATTTGTAAGTTTCATCATCCAAATTAGTATGAAATTTTAACACACATTCGTACCTTATATGACACCCTACCATCACATGAACACATGGTATTCCGGTCAGCTGAGGCTTTTGGCAAGAGCATTCCACCTCATGGTCGTTCTGCACAACGACCTTGTACCTACAGTCTCGGAACGTGTACACCCATTTTCCTGCCTTTGTGTCAAATGGGATTTTCTCACCATGTGATGTTACCATGAATTCCACTGATCTATTGAATGCAACCGCGGTCATTTTGTTAGTCTTCTGGATGTGCTTGTTCAGCTTCAAGTGCGTACGAGTGGAGAAAAGTTGACCCTCTTGTTGTCATTCCACGGCCTTCTCTCTTCTTTGAACGAACCATGTGACACACTTGTAAAACGTCTCCTCAATAATTGCAGCAACCGGTAACCTACGAGAATTACAATTTACAGTTAAAATAAAGATAACCTAAAATATTTCATTAATTGTAAACTATGGAAATTGTGAATAACAAACATGCGAGAAGTTTTGAAGACATTGTTCAGCGATTCAGAACCATTGCTGGTCATTATTTCCCAACGACTCCCGTCGTCCATAGCTTGATAAACCTTCCATGGCTTAGCTGGTTCTTCCTTGTCATTTTCATTATACTTGCCACATGTATCCAAGTATGTCAGCCAATCAGGATTTCGCCTTCCGATTGCATCAAGGCCATCTTGTAATCTTCTTCGCTTCTTCTTTTTAACTATCATCTTGAAGAATTTAGAAGCAACCTTATCCTGAGTGTATTTTCCAAAATTCTCAAACACATGTTGAGAGCAGAACCGGTGGGCACACTGCCTGTTACACCAAAAAGGTATAGTACAAAGTTTCAGTATAGCAAGCTATACCTTTTAAACCTTGGTACACCTTTCGAGTCGGATTGCAAGTGTACAATCCTATCGAGCAGTATATTCAGGTATCGATCCACAAGGACGGTTGAATATTTAAAGGGCTCTACTTAGTTTATAAAAATCCTAGAAGTTCTGCAAAGTTGGTTTTGGGTTGTTTAGATTCCTAAATAGCAGTAATTAAATGCAAGAGAGTAAATTAAACTGGGTTTTAATCAAAGGTAAAAAGGCATTTCCAGGGTTAAGACTTCATCACAGTTTTGCCTCAAGTTGTCCGGTCCGTGTCATTTCCTACACGGGCCGTGTCAGTGTACACGGGCCGTGTCATTTCCTACACGGTCCGTGTTGACCTTAAGTGAATGCAGCAGATACTGTTTCTTTGTATCGTTCCTTTGTGTAGGGTTCTACTGACCAAACCTAATGTTCCTAAACCTCAACTGTCGTTTGTTGGTTCGTTAACTTGGTTTGGAGTTGCAATATGTGCCCTCGTCGGGTTCTAGACCTCAACTGTCGTTTATTGGTCTGAAGTACCTAGTTGCTTGATTGGTATACTAAAGGTAACCTCTATCCGTCGATAGAGGAAATGTTCACCTGTCGGCTACTACTTGGTTTCACCTTTCGGATCACTAATCCTACCTCATGTACTTAGTTTGGTTGAGAGATCATAAGGGCCAAAGTACCTTCTAGATGTGGCCATTCATCTAGTGGTAAACCAATATAAATCAAACAATTTAATCTAAGCAATTAAAATACTACTCAATCAATCAAACACAAATTTCAATACAAAGATCCAATAACTAACATGCAAAACAAAACATTCGATTACATCAAAATCCTAGAAACTGAGAAGTCTACTCAAACATAGTTCTAAAACAGATAAAAGAGATGATAAAGATAGTGCTCATGGCTGTCACACTCCAGATTTTGACCATCCGGAGCATGATTATAACATCATCATTGCACCTTTCCTTGGCCTGTCAACCTACGTCGCAATAGAAAAGAAAACAAAATAACAAAACGGAGTCAGCTACAAAGCTCAGTAACCGGTTATTTAATGACGCGCTTCTCTATAATTGGCTTAATTTAGCAACCATTCAAACAGGTCGGATTAATCCATACAAATACACATAAAATTATGCATGCATATTTAACCGGCAATAGCACGTCGGTCTAGGTTATCCGTAAAACAGATCACATCATATTCACATAGTTGGAATCCCATCACACAGGCAATTCCCAACTTCCACAACACACAATTCCTTAAAACGCCAATCCAATGGGAAATCCATCCAACATTGGAAGGCCGCCAACCCACTGGGAAATCCATCCAACAGAGGGAGGCTACAATCACATATCCAATTCCAACCTCAGACCCGCTATCCCGTTAAATATGCCTTCATAATCCAATATGCAAAACCAATATCCAAATCAACCATACAAAACGAAAACACAAATTATAGAGAAGTCCGGTTACCTGATAGCGAGATATTCATAACTTCAAATCGAATTATAATAACAACTCAGATTCACTGCGACGTAGTTGGAATTCGAATCGGACAAGCAGTCGGATAATAATCGATAATTCAATCTTTCTTACAAGAATAATTTTTCTTTCCTTTTATTTTTCTCTTCTTCTTTTTGTTTTGGTTTCTGTCTCCGAAGAGATAATGAGAGAGGGAGATAGATTAACTTAATGACTTATATTAAATGATGAGCGGATATAAAGGGGTGAGGGCCTGAGGGGGCGGGAATTTGGGGTGCATGAGAGACGCGCCTCATCAAAAGATTTCTTTCTTTTTAATATTAAAATTTGAAATGGATATGAATAGAAATAAATCCGGCGGTTACCATTTATCACAATATTTTATAAGAACTTATGGTAAATGGCATGTGTGCTGTGCGAAGAAATCAGAGGAATAATTAAGGAAATTGGCATTTCTTTCTATATGGAATTAAATGCAATAATTTAATGATTCAGAGAATTAAATAAAATACAAATAAAGTTGACCAAATCAATAATTTAGTAAATAAAATAAAAAAAACAACTTTATGATTTTATTTCTCTATTTTTTTTTTAAAAGAAATATAATTTCTAATAAAATATGTTACCAAACTATTTATAATCTTTATTATATTATGAAACAAAATTGTAAACATAGATAATTATGACTTAATTTTTCGGGATGTTACAATGGCAAAGTTCGAAGTAGTGAGAAGATCCGTCGCAAATCTCTCGATTTTTGCCTCTCTTCTCCTTCTCCAAGCCAAGCCGTCAAGCACCCACCCTAGGTGTCCCCTCTCAGATCCAGAATGAGCCCTCTGTTGGACAGAGAGGCCCCCTTTAATGCCAATTCGCGACCTTCCTTTATTAGCCTTGTTTCCAGATTTCTGGATCTGTTTCCGGAAATGCTTGACACGGGCCGTGTAAGATCTGTCCGGCTCGTGTAACCTGTGTCCTTGGCTCAAATTGTAGATCTTCTCGCAAGCTTTCCGAAAAGTGGTCATACACTCAAAACGGAGTTACGAGTCAAAAGTTATGACTGTTTTAAGTTCGGGTGCTGGAATTTCAGCATCATATGGATGGTGTCCTGGTTGTGTCCGTGGTTAGGCAGAGGGTTGTACGGTCCGCATAAGAAGATACACGGACCGTGTATAAACCTTTGAATTCTAGATTCTTCCTCGGTTTTGCCCGTTTTCTGTAAAGTAAGAACAAATGCGCAGCAGTACCACATTCTAGAGATATTCAATGAAATAAACACGATTTGACAGTTTTAGGCACAGGTTTTGGTACAGAAATTGGTCGAAATTATAGGTCAAATAACGAGACATCACTGCCCGTTCTCCTCTGACCAACCCAAATCATCTTAAATGAACACTTTTTTATGCCCTTGTGCCGGTCAGAGACCACACACATGAACCTACAACTACCAATTACATTATCCCGCACCCACTTCATAAACCACCCCCAATTCTCAAACTCTTCGCTCTCTACCAATTCAAATGCTAGTGGGATTAACTAGTTCTCCGCATCATATCCGGTGACAATCAACAACCTGCCCTTGTATCTACCTGACAAGAAACAGGCGTCGATACTGATGACGGGTCTGAGGTGACCTACTACTTCTATACACGGTCCCCATGCCCATGCCAACCTCATGAAATACCGATACCCTGCCTTTGGTGAAGGCTTCGAAACAACTTCATACACAGTTCCCGGATTTGACTTTTTTATTGCCTCCAACGAAGGGACAATAAGCCCGTAAGACCCCTCCCAACTACCATATGCCCGGGCAATCGCTAACTCTCTACCACGCCACAATTTGTTGTATTTTGGGATGATGCCCTCGTACCTTTCAGCAACCAGGTCCCTGATAGCTCTGATAGTAATATCAGCATTTTTTTCCAAAGAAAGTTTTATGCAGTTGGCGACCATAGAGGACGTCAACTGTGCATGATCTGACCTGGATGCATCTGCGTGGCATGTGTGCGGTACCTCATTCTTCGTGATGGCCCAAGTTGATATCTCATCATTAGACCTATAAGTTCGACCAATTTCTGTACCACAATCTGTGTTTCAAACCACCAAATCGTGTCTTTTACATTGAATATCTATAAAATGTGGTACTGCTGCATTTTCATTCTTACTTTGCAGAAAATGAGCCAAATCAGGGAAAATTGCGAGTTCTGGAACCCCCCACGCGGGTAGCGTGAGATCCCACGTGGGTAGCATCAGATTCCACGCGGGTCGCGTCAGATCCTGAAGTTTCAGCACCGAACTTAAAACAGTCATAACTTTTGACTCGTAACTCCATTTTGAGCGTATGACCACTTTTCGGAAAGCTTGCGAGAAGATCTACAATCTGAGCCAAACCTCACTGCTCACTTCCACTCGACGCGACCCGCATGCGGTGGCGCGCGACCCGCGTCGAGTTAATTGCGCCAGGACCCGATTAAAGCCCGTTGAAGATGCCTATATAAGCCCTGGCGTAAATGGAGAAAAGGGGACCCCCCGACACTTTCACGAAAAAGGGGATCTGATCGGTTCTGAAGCGAGAGCTTGGCGCCAGGGAAGGGGAGAGGCGATCTGGAGCTGATCTGGAGCCACGACTTGGAGAAGAAGATTCCAGAAGCCTCGATCCTCTTCCCTCCTCCTCCTCTCACTATGATTTGCCTTTTCTCTCTCTCTTTTACTTTGATTTTATTCATGTCTGAGTAGACTTGTAGTTTCGAGGGTTTGGATTTGTAGTCTGATACTTTGTTTGATTATGCACATGGATTGATTCTTATTGTTATTTCGTGTTTCTTTGATTCTCGTATTATTTGAGATTGCTTGATCTGAATTGTTTGATTCTTGATTGTCTACTGTTGAATGCCTTTGGCATTTCTTCTTGTACCAAGGCTTGATGTTTCTTGCAAATTAGGTTAAGTACTTGAGGTAGGTCTGAGAACCGAAAGGTGAGGTCAATAAGTAGCCGAGAGGTGAAAGTTTCCACTTGCTCTTGCTCAGCTTGTGGATACCTTTAGTAAACAGAACTGAGAACTTAGGTTTAATCAAACAGCTTGATTAAACCTAAGAAGGTGAAATTGCATTTCCAAACCAGGTCTGCTAAGCCAACACACGAAAGTTGAGGTTCAGTGACACTAGGTACGGTCAATCTAGCCTTACACGATTTAAACAACAAGTTTCTGACATGTGCAGACTCAGCTCAAGGGACTATGCGGGTCGCGTGAGTTAGCACGCGGGTCGCATCACGAGGGTCGCAAGCGACAGCTTGCGGGTCGCGTGTTAGTCCAGGGCGCTTAAGGCCACGCGGGTCGCATGCGAAAGCATGCGGGTCGCGTCACAAGGGTCGCATACGAGAGTATGCGGGTCGCGTGGCAGGTCCTGAGCAGCAAAGTTGAAGATGAAATCTGAAACCCTTGAAACACCCTTTTATACCATAGTACAAAACACAAACATTTAATCGATTCATTACTTGTCTATACATTAGTTTACTTGTTCATACATTAGTTTACTTGTTCATTCATTCTTCTATTTCATTTGATTTGTTCATACATCTTAGGATTAGACAAACCCCAAACATTCAAACTTCTAGTACCTAACTAGGAAGAGTTTAGGTTCAGAACTTGATCCGTCCCTGAGGATCGACACCCGATCTAACTACACGACTGGATTGTGCACTTGCAATCTTCGTCAAGAGTTGAATAGGGTTTAAACTCTACAGCTTCGGCTGTAGTGAAGCTTTGTTCGACCACATTTACCAACGAACAAGTTTTTGGCGCCGTTGCCGGGGACGGCTTTCATTTTCTGAATTTTTACTTTTCTTAGTTAATCTAGATTTTAATCTGTATCTTTTCTTTTCTTTTCTTTTCTTTTTCTTTTCTCCTTTTCAGGAACATTCTGGCTTGAGTTTAGCGATCACCATCTGAGGAGCTCAAGATGTACATGGCGACAGACCGACATTGGTATGGCCGCGACAATTTTCAAGCTGGAGGAGGCGGCCGATCCAAAGCTGATCAGATCGCAGCTCTATATGCCAAAGCTGCCAAGCTAGAGGAGGCCATTGAGAGGTATTCAATCAAAATGAGCGTGAGGGCAGCCAGATACCAGCAACCACAGCCATGTGCCATGTGTGGGGACAGGAGACACTCTTACGAGTATTGCCCACTGGCTGATTGGGGTGAGGAACCGGAGCAGGACGGCTATATCAGCAACAACAATTGCAATTTCTACGACACTGCACCATTCGATAACTCGAACAATTGCGTATTCCAACCCGATCCACCCGAGCCGTACATTGTTCCCGCTGAGATCGACTTCATACATGAGCAAGGGAAGGTGAACCAGATGCTGTGGGAACAGATGCAAAACATGTCCACACAGATGGCCGCTCGAAACAAGTTGTTGGAGCAGTTGAGCCACATGGTCGCCTCACGCCAACCTCAACCTGGAAAGCTGCCACCTCAGCCAGAATGCGAAGGACCAGCTCAGCCAACAAACCAGACCGCACTGCACACGGGCCGCATCAAGGACACGCGCCCCGCATCACCACCTGAAGAACATGTGAACGCGGGCTGCGTAACTGACACGCGGGCCGCGTTGAAGGAGGCTGACATCCTGGAAGAACCTGACGCGACCCGCATCATTGAGACACGACCCGCGTCACCCACGGAAGAACATGTGGACCCAGGTCGCATCGAGCCAAGTCGACCCGCATCTCCACCTGAAGAGCATGTGGATGCGACCCGCATGCCGTGGTCTGAGGACCTGGAAACCGAGGGACGCGAGTCGGATTGGTCAGCACGCGATGCCATTTCACTTGATGCGACCCGCACGCCACCTGATGCAACCCGCATCAAGACCCAGACAGAGCGGCTGACTCCTGAGCTCAAGCCTCCAGCAGCTCACCTCAGGTATGAGTTTCTAGACCCAGATAGATGTTGTCCTGTGATCATAAGTGCAGATCTTGAACCCGATCGGACTGCTACGCTTTTGGAGAAATTGGAAGCTCACAAAAGCGCGATCGGGTGCTCGATCAAGGACTTGAAAGAAATCTTGCGGATTCTTCTGATGTAAGAGTGTCCGTGTACCTCAGAAGTGGGTGCTCCCTCCAGTGCCACCCGATCCACCTCCCACCAACCAGTGAGACGCCCCCGCCTCATCCCTCGCTCACCATCTAGTAAGTTTCCATATTTTCTTCTATTTACTTTTTCCTTGTGTGAATTCAAGCATTGAGGACAATGCTTCATTCAAGCTTGGGGGGGTGGAATAGAAGAAAATTGTATCTGCATTTAGACATGTTTATTTTTCAAAAAATTTGCATTTTTAGGTGATAAATTTGTGTGATTGCTAGGATTAGGGACTTGTTTGAAAACTTTTGTTTGTGAGTGGGATGACCTTGGAAAATTCGAACTAACCTCATAATTGACCAAACAAAACTGATTAGGAACAAATGTTTTGAGATTTGTAAAATTGGAAACTTGAATGTCGAGATAGGATTTAGAAACCGAATTGTGCCTTTCAAATAATGGAAATAGGGATTTCAAATATAGAAAGGTTGGGATATCCGTTAGTGTGAATGAACGCTAGTGGATGTGTGTATTCATGGTATGTGCAAATAAAAAAAATAAAAAAAAAACAGAGAGAGAAAACAAGAAAACAAAAGAGAAAATGAAAATAAAAAGGAATGAAAAGACGGAGAACATAAGAGTACTGGCAATAAAGTCTTGAATGGACGCCTTTGAGCTCGTCTCCCAAATTAGAAAAGAAAGAATAAAATTTTTGCACATGTCAACACACGAAGTCCGCAACTTTCTGACCTAAGCTTGTTCCAAGCTTGGGGGTGCCAAAAGGGAAAATCTCCTACAAACGAAGGCATAATTCAGTGAAAGAATGATAAATCGCTAAATTCGAGTAATCAGCTTTGCAAGTTTTGAAACATTTAGAGTTTGAGGTTTTGTTAATCAATTTGTGGGGTGAATCAAAATTGACCAAGGAAAGTCCGAATCATAGCAAAAAGATTCTTGAGTTCTTTTATTGTAGCAATCATGTAAGTTTTCACATTTAGGCATTTAACTTGCATTTAGAATCCAAACCCTGTATGAAAGTACAGATTTGCTTGAGGACAAGCAAGATTTAAGCTTGGGGGAATTTGATATCTCATCATTAGACCTATAAATCCGACCAATTTCTGTACCACAATCTGTGTTTCAAACCACCAAATCGTGTCTTTTACATTGAATATACATTGAATATCTATAGAATGTGGTATTGCTGCATTTTCATTCTTACTTTGTAGAAAATGAGCCAAATCAGGGAAAATTGCGAGTTCTGGAACCCCCCACGCGGGTAGCGTGAGATCCCACGCGGGTAGCGTCATATCCCACGCGGGTAGCGTCAGATTCCACGCGGGTCGCGTCAGATCCTGAAGTTTCAGCACCGAACTTAAAACAGTCATAACCTTTGACTCGTAACTCCATTTTGAGCGTATGACCACTTTTCGGAAAGCTTGCGAGAAGATCTACAATCTGAGCCAAACCTCACTGCTCACTTCCACTCGACGCGACCCACATGCGGTGGCGCGCGACCTGCGTCGAGTTAATTGCGCCAGGACCCGATTAAAGCCCGTTAAGATGCCTATATAAGCCCTGGCGTAAATGGAGAAAAGGGGACCCCCCGACACTTTCACGAAAAAGGGGATCTGATCGGTTCTGAAGCGAGAGCTTGGCGCCAGGGAAGGGGAGAGGCGATCTGGAGCTGATCTGGAGCCACGACTTGGAGAAGAAGATTCCAGAAGCCTCGATCCTCTTCCCTCCTCCTCCTCTCACTATGATTTGCCTTTTCTCTCTCTCTTTTACTTTGATTTTATAAATGTCTGAGTAGACTTGTAGTTTCGAGGGTTTGGATTTGTAGTCTGATACTTTGTTTGATTATGCACATGGATTGATTCTTATTGTTATTTCGTGTTTCTTTGATTCTCGTATTATTTGAGATTGCTTGATCTGAATTGTTTGATTCTTGATTGTCTACTGTTGAATGCCTTTGGCATTTCTTCTTATACCAAGGCTTGATGTTTCTTGCAAATTAGGTTAAGTACTTGAGGTAGGTCTGAGAACCGAAAGGTGAGGTCAATAAGTAGCCGAGAGGTGAAAGTTTCCACTTGCTCTTGCTCAGCTTGTGGATACCTTTAGTAAACAGAACTGAGAACTTAGGTTTAATCAAACAGCTTGATTAAACCTAAGAAGGTGAAATTGCATTTCCAAACCAGGTCTGCTAAGCCAACACACGAAAGTTGAGGTTCAGTGACACTAGGTACGGTCAATCTAGCCTTACACGATTTAAACAACAAGTTTCTGACATGTGCAGACTCAGCTCAAGGGACTATGTGGGTCGCGTGAGTTAGCACGCGGGTCGCATCACGAGGGTCGCAAGCGACAGCTTGCGGGTCGCGTGTTAGTCCAGGGCACTTAAGGCCACGCGGGTCGCGTCACAAGGGTCGCATATGAGAGTATGCGGGTCGCGTGGCAGGTCCTGAGCAGCAAAGTTGAAGATGAAATCTGAAACCCTTGAAACACCCTTTTATACCATAGTATAAAACACAAACATTTAATCGATTCATTACTTGTCTATACATTAGTTTACTTGTTCATACATTAGTTTACTTGTTCATTCATTCTTCTATTTCATTTGATTTGTTCATACATCTTAGGATTAGACAAACCCCAAACATTCAAACTTCTAGTACCTAACTAGGAAGAGTTTAGGTTCAGAACTTGATCCGTCCCTGAGGATCGACACCCGATCTAACTACACGACTGGATTGTGCACTTGCAATCTTCGTCAAGAGTTGAATAGGGTTTAAACTCTACAGCTTCGGCTGTAGTGAAGCTTTGTTCGACCACATTTACCAACGAACACAAGTATTACCAAAGCCTGTGGCCCTCGCAACCAACCCCCACTTGCACTTGTTGCCCTGGCACTTAAACCTCAACCTGCTTGTGTCGCTGTGTGTCTGTTTGATCTCGATATTTGCCTTTATGTGCCAGTGGTGGATTTTTTCTTTCATTTGATCTTTGTTGTTGTACGTCATCCCCTCAGAAACTTCTGTTTTTTCTCCAACCTAATTGAAAATTCAAAAAAATTAAATTATTAAATTTTCAAAGAAATAAAAAATTCATATAAGTTCAAAAACGAACCTCTGAACCCGCAAAAAAATGTGGTCAGCCTCTTCAAACCCCGAAGTGTCATGAAAAGCTGGAAAGTGGTGTCTCTCTCCACGACCCGATATCAGCCACTTACGCATACCCAGCACGGGACGATTGTCTTCCTCGTCACTGTGATCTACTGTCTGCCCACCGTCGTCACTAGCATCCCAATTTTCCTTTGCCTCCCGTTCTTCAGGATCCTCGTCTGTATTGTCAGTATAA
The DNA here is from genome assembly GCA_011114355.1 of Carex littledalei. Lineage (NCBI taxonomy): Eukaryota > Viridiplantae > Streptophyta > Magnoliopsida > Poales > Cyperaceae > Carex > Carex littledalei. The sequence goes on from CM022097.1 coordinate 3,488,665, forward strand.
TAACGTAGTTCTGGGGTTTCAGATCAATTCCAGCTAGAGCTGGAGGATGGAACCCGAGATCGGCCCCGACTAGAACCAACCCCCGTAGATGGGGGCCGACTAGGACCAGCCCCCGTGGATGGGGACCGACTAGGACCAGCCCCCGTGTCTGGGGACCAACTAGTACCAGCCCCCGTGGACGGGGACCGACTAGTACCCGCTAAATTTAGGGCCCGAGTAGGACCCATCACTGAATGATCCATGCCCCGACTAGGGTTCTGTCTACGGTTTTGTCTACGGTTCTGTCTGGGGTTGGCAACCACATATAACTCTAGGAACTTGAAAGGTGTTGTCAAATTCAATGTCATTTGGGTATACAACCCCCAACTGCTATCGTCTAGTACAGGGAGCTGTTGGAACCATGTTTGGTTGCCTTGGCTAATATTAATCCTGGCAGAAATTACCAGTTCGTAATAATTCGGGTCAATACCAAGTTCCTAGTACACTTCCCTAGTTATACCGCTGAAATCTAAATTCGGGCCGATATTGAACATTTTCTGGGGTTGGGTACTGTAATAAGCACCATTGGCTCTTGTAATACTTCACCACCAAAATAACAAGCAATTTCAATCATAGTTACCTGAATTACAGAACAAACCTAACATTTAATAAATTTACAAAAATTTAAAAAAGTAATTAAATAATTAAAAAAATATAAAGGACTAGAGTGAAAAAAACTTACTCTTTGGTCTTTGCAAGAATGTTCTTTGCTGCCTGCTGCCTTGCGTCGAATGGAATGAGCACAGTTACCTGAGGTGGTGCCTTAATAGGCAGAAGAGGTTGGTGCGCCAACCCAGTCAGTGCACCACCTGGTGCGCCCACCCAGTCCACGCACCAGCCTATTTGGTGCGCGAACTGGGTTAGCGAGGGTGGTAGTATTGATAAGAGCCCCAACAGGGTGGTATTCATTTAATTCCGATTTTTTCTGATGGTAACAATAAAAATTTCGGGTCCCAGAGCAAAAGAAAAACAAATAGCAAATTAAGACTTTTACCGCTTCCCTATATTAATTTATAGACTCAATTTTTTTAAGGGAAATTTCATAATTATCTCTCAATTTTTTTAAAATTACATATTTCTCTTTCTAAATTCATAATATCTTATTTATCCTTTTGAAATTTAAAACTTACAAATTTACTCTATTTTTTTCTTTTTTTTATTAAAACTCATTTAAATTTATAAAGTACCTATTTCATCCTTTATTAATAAAATAAAAAAAATTATGTACCATGTGTGAAATACTTAATTGGCCAGTTTGTGAGAGCATATGATATTATAAATTTTAGAAAGAAATACATAATTTTGAGGCTTTTGATAGATAAACATAATATTCATCAATCTTTAAATTAGAGATAAAAAAATTTAGTATAAAGTCAACCGGTAAAAAAAACGTATTAAAATCTATGAATCTTCTTTCTTTTGATTGCTTGACTTTATAGTACATTAATTCAAAAATTATAAATTTGGCATGTAAAGACATTACTTTTGAAGTATATCGGTTTCAACGATACGGATTCATCATTTGAAGTCATTCCGATGGGTTTTAGAGTTAAACTCACAAAAAAATATATGTTTTTGAGTTATTTTAATGTATTCATTTTTTATTATATTTTTACCGCTTGACTTTGCACTAAATGAATTCGAAAATTTGAAAATTTTGCATGTACACACATCACTCGTAGAGTAGATTGGTTTAAATGGTTTGGATTCGTCTATGCTCATCAAGCCTTCTTGGTAAGCATAGTGCACATTAGCTTTACTCAAAACAACTTAGTACGTACTACTCATTATAATATAACAAAATCTTTATGTAATATTTGTTTCATAGAAATATTTTGAAAATTATTCAGAAGTTATATATATTTTTAGGCACACATGAAGAATTACATGTTTTAAAATCGATCATATTAATTTTACCTTATGACAAATTCACATATTTTCACTTTTATGACTCTATTTTCCTCTACTTTTGAAGCCGACATTTTTATTAATATCCAAAGTTTAATACAAATTATTAATTATACCCAGAATCGGACCAATTATCGAAAAATACCCAAGCCGGCCAGAAAATGGCCGGCTTAGTCCCTCCCCTAAGCCGGCCATTTTCTGGCCGGCTTGGTATCTTTTTTTTTTTTTTTTTTTTTAAAGAGAGACACTATGAAAATCAAAATATTGAAATTTAACACTGAAAATTTGAAATTTTTTGTTTAATTATTTGTTATATTACTTCTTTTGATATAATTAGCATATTTATACTAAATACGCTATATTAATTGAAATTATATTGAATAACACTATATTATGTTAAATTACGCTAAATTACATTACATTACAATACTCTATATTAATTGAAATACGCTATATTATTTTTTATGTTGTGCTACTATTTTAATGTTGTAATATTTTCTGTTTAACATTATCATGATAATTTATTTTGATCTGTAAAATATAAAAATAGTACCATAAAAGCACATATACACAAGAACCGAAATATAGGATAATCCAAATATACCAAACATAAATAGTACAAAAATAGTAAAAATACAACTAAAACAGAGAGGGGGAATATCGCTGAGGCGGTACTCCGGCGTTCGCCCAGCGCCAGCGCGGCCAGGCTCCGTCTCTCTCGGGCTCATCTGGGGCATCGGCAGACCTGAGTATCTGCTCGGCAGTATCCCATCTGGCATCGCCCGTGGAGACTGTCGGTACTGGCGGAGGTGTAGCGAAGATAGATGCGGCAAACCCAGTCCCAAAGGCAGGCTGAGTATGAGACCCGCTACCACTAGCCTCTCCATCATGCGGCATCTCTGTGCCATATCGGGGCCATGCCGGTGCCGACATGAAACTCTCATCGAATACCCCGAAGTCCTGGAGACTGCACGAGAGGGACTCGTACTCAGAAGTATCGGTCTCCGCAGGTGGTGGCTGTGGTGGCATCTCTGCTGGACCCTGCAACCATACACATAAATTATTAAATTTGATCTGAATGAAGAAATTTATTAAAACCTGACAGATACTGAAGTATGACATACATGAGGCTGCATCGGACGTCCATGCTCGTCGTACCATGCCGTCCACCCAATGCCGAACAATACCCAATTATGGTAGTCCCACTCTGGATGCGAATCGGGGGAAGATGGCATATCATCTAGCAGAACCGGGCTCGGGTCAGGCTCGGTCGGAATTATCTCACGCCAGTTGATGTTCTCTCCGGCGTCTCGCAGCATACCGATGATCTTTCCACCGTGCCCTGCATCCTCAACCGTATTCGCATTCTTCTTGAGGGTGAGGTACCCAAGCCGTCTCCAGTTCTTCTTTCCCAGCATGGCAATCCCATGCCCGCACTCCTTGATCGCGGCCAGAAGCTGAAAAAAATTTGGCATGTCAGATCAAACTGATATGTCCATATTTCATCTATTATTTCGACCTATTTTCAGACCAGACCTTATGTTTTCGACCACTAAATTGCATAGTTTACATTGAAAATCAATAGAATATGGTACTGCTGCAGTTTTGTGGTTGATTTGCAGGAAATAGGCGAAAACAAGCAAAGCAGGCAGAGTTCTGACTTCCCCCACGCGACCTGCGTCAGATCCAGAAATTTCAGCACCGAACTTAAAACAGTCATAACTTTTGACTCGTAACTCCGTTTTGAGCGTATGACCACTTTTTGGAAAGCTAGCGAGAAGATCTACAGTCTCACCGGACTTAGCCGATTTCAGCTCATCACGCCTGGTACGGCCAGGCCGTACCACTTTGGTACGGGCCGTACCTAAAGGCGGCCTGACAGATTCAAATTTTGGCAGAGGCTATTTAAAGCGGGGAACTCTCCAATTTCGACATCCATTCCATTCCAGATCTATTTGAGAGCACAGTAAGAGAGAGAAAGAGAGCTAAGGAGCTAGGAGCAAGAAGGAAGGAAGAGGAAGAGGCGAAACTCGACGGATCAAGCTTCCTCCTCTCGATCCCTTCGATCCATGGCTATCTCTATCCCTTTTATTGTATTTTTAGATCAGATCATGTGCTGTGAGTAGTTATTTTAGTTTCTAGGGTTTAGAGATGGATTCTTGATTTGTTTTGACTTTCTTTGACTTGTATCTTGTATGAACTCTTTTGATTGATTGATTGTGATTTCTTTGTTATCTCTTGCTTTGTTTGCTGTGATTGTGTATGATGAACCTCTAGGTTTAGATTGAACCTATCAAGGTCATGTGATCATCTCAATCTTTCATCCAAATCAAGTGCTTAGGGTAGAATAGTTCGAATTGAAGCCGAGAGGTTGAATTCTCCTCTAATCGACAGATTAGAGGGTGCCTTAGGTCTCCAATCAACCAGCTAGGGTAGGTATGTACCAACACACGAGAGTTGAGGTGTAGAAATCCCTAAAAGGCAATCAATTGCATTCCAACCTAGATCTTGATCCAACAAACGACAGTTGAGGCTTAGGAACCTTAGGTATGGTCAATTGAACCTTTCTAAAGAGTTTAGCACAAGGTACCAGCAAGGAAATGCATCAACTCGAACTGGTAAGCTCTGTTCTGGGAAGCCAGTACGGGTCTTACCAGAGTGGTACGGCCTTGCCTTACCAAGTGGAGTACGGCCTAGCCGTACCAACTTGGTACGGGCCGTACCACTAGAGGCAGATCAGAGATGAAATCTGAAACCCTGGAAACGCCTTTTATCCATAATCAAAACACAATTTACATTTCTTCTAGCACTTTATTACATCTTCCTGAATTGTTTGAATTGTTTGAATTGACCTTTTTAGGAAATTAAATACCAAACAAAACCTTTCTCACTTCTAGTTTTTAATCGAGTTTGATAGATTCTAACCTCGTAATTGCCCGTCCCTGTGGATCGATACCCGATTATACTACTCGATAGGGGTTGTGCACTTGCAACCCTTACTCGTGGAGTGTAAACGCAGTTTTAAAAGGTACGCCCTCAAGCGTACCGAAACTTGCGTTGCGCTAACCAGCGAACACAAACCTTGATGAACTACTAAGTTAGGTGCTTTATCTGTGCTAATTTCGGTAAAATTACGCTTAATCAGCCTAATTATGGTCAAAATAACCAAAATACACTAAATATTGGTCATCTGTGCTAATTCCACTAAATTACGCTTAATTAGCCTAATTATGGTAAAAAACGCCAAAATACCCTAAATATTGGTCAACTGTGCTAATTAATCTAAATTACGCTTAATTAGCCTAATTATGGTAAAAAAGGCCAAAATACTCTAAATATTGGTTATCTGTGCTAATTTCGGTGAAATTATGCTTAATGAGCCTAATTATGATAAAAAAGGCCAAAATACCCTAAATATTGGTCATCTGTGCTAATTTCGGTAAAATTACGCTTAGTCAGCCTAATTATGGTCAAAATGACCAAAATACACTAAATATTGGTCAACTTAGCTAATTACACTAAATTACAACAATATAATCTAAATTCAACACCTAAACCCTAAATCCTAAACCCTAAAATAAATAAATTACAAATTAAATTAGATAAAAAAAAATTACCTCAAATAAGAGCTCAAATCCGGTTGTGAGATGAGAGAGTTGTGAGAAGGAGAGAGAAAATGGGGGTATATATAGGATGAAATGCGGGTAAAAAAAAAAAGGTACCAAGCCGGCTTAGGGGAGGGACTAAGCCGGTCATTTTCTGGCCGGCTTGGGTATTTTTCGATAATTGATCCGATTCTGGGTATAATTAATAATTTGTATTAAACTTTGGATATTAATAAAAATGTCGGCTTTTGAAGCCCTTGATAATGACAATTTAAAAACTCAAATAACAAAAGGATCACAAGACGTGATCCACTATATAAATTTTAATTGAAGGTGGAAAAATCTAACTGGCTTGAAGGATCTGTCCTATCCAATCTGAATTCGAATAGTTCGAAAAGACAATTGATATATTGACACGTCTATTTATAATTTTTTATACACATAAAAATTACCATAATCTCCTTTTAGTGGAAACTAAAAAACTTTAGAAATCGAAATTTTTTTAGTTACCACCCTAAGATTTCAAAATTCTCACCTTATTGTTTTTTTTTTCAAAATTCACTTCTTACCACTCACGCAAACCCAGCTTGCGCATCAAATATTTGTTTTTTTAAGTTATGTTCTGTCTCAAACTTCAAATGGGCGTATCTCGTCGCTCGAGTGTCTAATTTCAGCATATGATCACTTTTTAAAAAACTTGCAATAAGAAGATATCGATTTTGAATGAATAGCATTCATTGGAATTTCTAAATTGCAAATAAATAAAGGGAAGAGACTCAAAACTTGAGTTGAAGTTTCCAATTAAGTTTTTTCGGTCTAATTTTCGATTTTCTTGTCATTTACTAATACTCTTTCTTAGACATTTGTTTATGTTGTATGAAGTCTTAGATCTTGAGTTTTCTTTTATATTTTCATTTTTCTTAGTTCACATGTTATTCATGTAATGTTTTCATTTTGAAATTTAGTTTAACTTTTTTGTATTCAGATCGATCTAGGGTATCCTACAAAAAAAAAGAGACAATAGATGAGATTTAGTTTAAAGTTTTATCAAAAATTTAGTTTAGAGTTTACGTCTGAGATTTAAAAAAAAACTTAAAAAGTTGGTACGCCATCCTGGTATATATGCGTGATAAGCCTCAATTATATATACTTTCGGTCGAAGTTTTACCTCTAAAACTGTACCAAATCCCTCGTATTTTAGCTTAGTTTAGTATAGAATGCATCGAAGAACCAAGTTACTGCATTTTCCTTGTTTAAATTGTAGAAATCGAGCAAAATGAGCAAAATTGCGAGTTGGTCAGTGCGGGCCGCACAAAAATAAATTCATCCGAAAAATGAATTTCAGAATTTCAAGTTTTCTCCAAAAAAATTACAGAGAGTTATGTGGGTGCTCGTGCGGGCCGCACAATCCAGAATGCGGATCGCAGTAATTCTGTGCAGGCCGCAGGATTCATTTTTCCTTAACCATTTCCAGCCGACTTCCAATTTTGTTCGGGCCGCAAAGATTTTGTGAAGGCCGCAAGAAGGTTGCACCAATGCCAATCTGGCCTTATTTCGCGATATCTTCTCAGATTTGCTGCCAGATTCTGGGGGATTGCTTCCCAATGCACGAAAATAGCTATATATGGGCAGGGAGACAGCAGGAGAAGATAAATTTTAACCTAGTTTTAATTCTACACATCTTTTTATATTTTTCTCTCTTCTCCGCGTGATTGAAGGCTATTGGAGCGAATGATTGAATGTTTTCTCGAGCGAGCAAAGTGAAGACAAGGGGCAGCGAGCGAGGAGATTGGTGTACTTTATTCTCTTTCTTGTTTTTCTTAGTTTTATCATGTTTTCTCTTGTATTTCTCTTGGATGTTAGTGCACCCATGAGAAGCTAGATTTCATCTCCAGGGGCTTAGGCTTTAAACATGAACTTATGTTAAATCTACCTTACTTCGATAATTTTCTTTATGATGATTGTTTGCTTGCATGTTTGTTCTTGTTGATTTTATAATTCATGTGATTGTGTAATTTGTGAGCTTGTTAATTAGCATCCCGCTTAGGTTTAACCAACTTAATGTGCTTGGATCAAATAATTGATGGTACCAAATTATATACATGAATAACCTTAGGATTGAGATTAGAAATGACCAAATCTATTTCTTAGTCCGGAACTACAAGAAACAAATGTTGAATTGAGGTGAATGACTTAATCGTGAAGCCTCATATTTAATTGGGACTCCTAGAATTGAACCGAATATTGGTATGAAGAACTTAATCGTAAAGTATGGGTATTTAGGAATAAACTAGGCTAACCTATTCTTATGGTCTAGATAGCTAGGGTGAAGAGCTTAATCGTGAAATCCGAATTATCTAGGCACGTCATTATTTCACGAAAGTGACACCTTTTTAATATTTACGGCTTAGAAACTCCATAATTGCAAACATTAATTTAGAAACCAATTAAGTGTAGATTTGATCAAGTGATTGTATGCCGATAGCCCCTAGACTCCTATCCATTTGAATCACAAAACTCATTTTATTTGTTTGTTTAAATTGCTTTGTTTAGTTAAACTCTCATTCGGGTATTGAACCCAACCAAGTCAATTTACAACAAACCCCCCCTTTACTTTATTTGCACTATTTTAGGATTAATTAATTTAGTAAAAAGTAATATTTCTCGTTATCTTTGATCGATACCTATTTTACTACAAGGATAGGTTGTATGCTTGAAACCGACCTATCATTGTGTATTAAGATTTTATAAATTTAAAAGTGAAAAAGTGTATCCAATTGATCTAAAATCCAATACCTAAAATATACAACAATGCGCACCAAATTTGTGCACAAGCCCAGTTTGCGTGGGTGGTAATATATGAATTTCGAAGTTTTTGGTGGTAAAGTGAGAATTTTGAAGTTTTAGGGTGGTAACTAAAAAATTCCGGCTTTAGAAACAATATATCCAAATATTTTTTTACGAATTCTTGATGATAATTAAAGTAAAGTCAAAATATTATAATTAGTTTTGCGTACATTATGAATATACTCATATTTAACAGTTTATCTTTAATATTTAGATATTGAAGTTTTTGAAGTACAACATAGCAAGTAAATTCGTATTCCCCTTTTTTTTCCCTCTTCGCCTCTGGTATCTTGCTTGACATTTGGTCAAGAAACACTCCTAGGGACTTCTCTTTTCTAATTGATTTCTTAAACATTTTTTGTTAGGTGGGCATTCCACATGTTTCATTTTACTGAAATAACTATTTTTAACGAATTTTTTTAACATTCAAACTTATTTTCATAGTACTTATTGATGATATCACCGTCTGCAGCTCTTCGACCAAACACAATTGCAATATAATCATTAGCTAAATATTGTAATAGTTTAGTTTAATGGTAGATCGCCGCATGCATCCAAGAAGAACTTATTTGACTAATTCAATTAATACGAATATACGATCAAGTACAAACAAATGCTCCAGAAGTCATCAGTCAGTACTCAGCAATTATGGACTATACTTATAAGTCTTGCTGAACATAGAGGAACAGAAAATCTAACCTCAGCACTCAGTATGAATTTTGAAGTTTGCGTGGGTGGTAACATATGAATTTTGAAGTTTTTGGTGGTAAAGTGAGAATTTTGAAGTTTTAGAGTGGTAACTAAAAAATTCCGGCTTTAGAAAAAATATCTTCAAATAAATTTTACGAATTCTTGATGATAATTAAAGTAAAGTCAAAATATTATAATTAGTTTTCTGTACATTATGGATATACTCATATTTAACAATTTATCTTTAATATTTAGATATTGAAGTTTTTGAAGTACACAATAGCAAGTATATTCGTATTCCTCTTTTTTTTCCCTCTTCGCCTCTGGTACCGACATTTTTATTAATATCCAAAGTTCAATAGAAATTAATTAATATATCCAGATCTTCTGGGAAGTATAAAATACCTGTATTGGCCATTTTTTGGCCGGTATCCAATTTAATCTATTACCCTGCCGAAAAATGGCCGGTATCCAATTTTTTTATACAGTATCGTCCATTTTCTGACCGGTACTTAATTTTTTTTTTTTTTAGGATGGGCATAGCATAGTTGGCTAGAAGAAAAAGTCGTAGGAAACTCGGATTGAAGTTTGCACCCAGTTTGGCTAAGATCAAACAAATGCATTTATCGGTGCATCATCGATTGACATCGGTTGCATGTATCGGTGCATCATCGGTTGCATTTATCGGTGCACTCAGTGTGTTACATCGATTGCATGTATCGGTGCATCATCGATGTTTTTGACAGTGTCGTATAACACTAAAGTTTAGTGTTCGAATGCGGCTAGTGAATTTAATTTGATAATTCATTGCAAAAACATCGATGATGCACCGATACATGCAACCGATGTAATACACGCATCCAACCAAATGCATTTGTTTAATCTTAGCCAAACCGAGTGCAAACTTCAATTCGAGTTTTCTAGGACTTTTTCTTCTAGCCAACTATGCTATGCACATCCTAAAAAAAAAAAAATTAAGTACCGGCCAGTTTCTGGCCGGTACTGTATAAAAAAATTGGTACCGGCCATTTTCCGACCGGTAATGGATTAAATTGAATACCGGTCAAAAAATATTTTTTATAACTTCTCAGCGGATCTGAATATATTAATTAATTTCTATTAAACTTTGGATATTAATAAAAATGTCGGCCTCTGGTATCTTGCTTGACATTTGGTCAAGAAACACTGCTAGGGACTTCTCTTTTCTAATTGATTTCTTTAACATTTTTTGTTAGGTGGGCATTCCACGTGTTTCATTTTACTGAAATAACTATTTTCAACGAACTTTTTTAACATTCAAACTTATTTTTATAGTACTTATTAATTGATGATATCACCGTCTGCAGCTCTTCGACAAAACACAATTGCAATATAATCATTAGCTAAATAGTGTAATAGTTTAGTTTAATGGTAGATCGCCGCACGCATCCAAAAATAACTTATTTGACTAACTCAATTCATACGGATATACGATCAAGTACAAACTAATGCTCCAGAAGTCATCAGTCAGTACTCAGCAATTATGGACTATACTTATATAAGTCTTGCTGAACATAGAGGAACAGAAAAATCTAACCTCAGCACTCAGTATTTTTCAAAAATGACCCTCAAACTTAGATAGCTTTTATTTATACGAGGAGAGATCCAATTACACTATTTTATAGTGACACATCTTGACACCATATGTTTATAAGTCATTTTTGTAATCTTAAAATTCGAATAGTCAATCCGAACCGTTCAACGTGATCTCCATAATAAAATGTGTTTAGAGACCAAATTTTACATTTTTTTTAAATTGTTTACTATTTATTTAGAATTTTTAAAATCACTATTTTTCAATAGTCCAGAATTGTCTGAAAACAGCAATTTTGTACACATCTTAATAAATACTACAAAAATTCCAAAAAATATAAAAATTGATCTCCTAGCACATTTTAATATGGAGATCATGTTGAACGGTTCGTATCCATGTAAATTTGAATGGAATATATTTAAACATATTTTTGTTACTTTCATCACTTTAATCCCTGTAAATTTGAATGTTCTTACAAATATTGTTTGAAAAATATATGTGCATCATTTTTTTCGGAATTTTTCGGAACGTTTTCCAATCTTAAAGTTTAGTTTTAAATTAATGCATGTTCGTTGAATAAATTTTATTTGTTATTTTAAGATACAAAAAATATTTATTTTATTAAATAATTAGTACAAAAGATTACGAAGTTTAGCAAACTATAAATTTTCAGTTTGATTTATATTATCAAGTCATTTCAAATTTTGAAATATGCTGCATAACTAAGAGAGTTTTGTATTAATTTAGAAAATATACCCAAATTTTCATTAGCTTCTTCTAGACTTTTGCTATCATTTTCCTGTTTTAAAACCTCTAATTTTTGGCATTGTGTTTGTGTTGCACTAATGATAGCTTCTCATTATTCTTGATAGTTGTCTTTTAACTATAATTTAAAATTACCGAAATAAGTTTTACTCTGAATTTTAGGAGTAAGAGGTCAAGTGAACTCTTAACTCCACACTCAAGTAATTAAACGTAGAGTAAAATAGGAGTAAGAGGGGAGTTAATCCGGAGTAACTTATACTACCTCTCTAAGTGAATTAACTTACTCCACATTAACTCTACTTGTATGGCCCACTGTCGTAAGCAAAGACATATTTCCCAACACCTTACTCCTCCAAGTAGATTAATTTAAGCTATAACTTAAACTACCAAACAAGGTGTAAAATATGAGAAGTAATATAAAGTAAGCAATTTAATCCTCATTAATTTTACTCCACAACCAAACATGACCTTTCAGACTAATTTATTCAAACATTGTAGATAGGGTAAACGGTCGGATACGGATCAAATAGTGGTCAAACCGTATCCTTATTCGTTATAATTTTCGGATACGGATACGAATACATATGGTCTCGATACAAATATGGATTGGATATTAAACGGATACGGATACGGATCGAATATCAAACGGATACGAATACGGATATGAATATAATTCGGATAATTAAAAATAAATTACTAATGTACGTTCTAGTAAAGAATTACATCTAAATATAATTTGTTCATTCATAATAAGTTTATTGGTTACAAAACATATATCATATTATCAAAACATTAGTCACTAATCATGTCATAGTGTTATATTGTTCATCAGAATATATATGTATATGCAGTTTAATAAATCATTGATATGTATATGCAATTTAATAAATCAATTTAAGAACATAAGAGTACATTTCTTGTAGTTTAGGAGTGTAAACGGTCAAATACAGATAGTTACGGATAGTTAAAAATCTTACCGTATCCTTATCTGTTATAATTTTTCGGATACTAATACGGATAATCCCGAATACAGATTCGGATCGAATAATTTAAGTAATTTTCTGGATTCGGATCCGGACGAAATCAGATAATATCCGATCCATTTACACCCCTAACTTTAGAGCTCTATCAAAATTGATCTTCATACCCGTCTTTTCAGGCTAATTTCAAATCTGTAACGGTCAGTGCATTAATGTTGTAGCTTTCAAATCTGTAACGGTCAGACTAATTTTCACATCCTTTTGGAACATCAAAATCACAAGGGATTTGGTAATGCTCAATTAGATCTATAAAAGAATGAGCCAATTAATCCCAATTTTCGTTAAAAATGATTTTTTTTTCTCAGAAATGCTGTACTTCAAGCATAATTTGGAACCTCACATTACCAACTTTCACTGTAATGCTAATGACGGTGCTAGAAAGGTTTGACAATAAACCTAATATAATTCTGTGTGGCATGATAACTTTCTAAATTGCATTATCAATTTTTAAAGCAACTAAATTTTTATTAATTAGAATTCATAATAGTATTCGTGTACTCCAGAAGATCATTTATTAGAACGATAAAGTAGTAACCCCAGCATACAATGATGCAAGGTGCTTTTTATTTGACATTAATTTATTTTCACAATCGTAAATTAATTATATCCACGTCTATCTTTCCAATCAAAAGCATCCCTAGTGGACATGGCGCAGCCACATAGCCGACGTCTCGGGCTCAAGATTCTTGCGCTTTCAATTTCAAGCGTAATACCAAATTGACAGCAATAAATTATGAATTCATTAGAAAATGATAGATTAAAGACTTTTTGCTTGACCTGTCGCCGTTGAAAATAGTCTTGGAAATCTGTGGTTGCGCTTTTCCTCCTACAACCTCCGTTTTTTATCTCAACAAATGTCCCGTTGTTTAAACAGGATGAATGATAGATCATGTACTTTTTCCTTGTCAAAATGGTTAGTAGGACGCAACTTCAATTTGAATTGACAGATGCACACGATGAAAGTATAACTCACATTACTACAATCTCGCCAGATTCAGAGAACAAAAAATCAGAAGGATAAACACAACATCACTTAAACTTTGAACAGACCAGAACTAAAGAATATTGAAACACGCACAAACAAAACGATTAGTTAGTTAGAAATGATACAACTAGGCATGATGCTCCTCAAAATGACTAGCTAAGACTGCATATGTAACAAGTATCATATGTACCATAAATTCGAGAGCCTTGTCTCTCCAAAATTTTACAAAATGGGACTTCTGTTGCAGTTCAAACTGTTCCCTCATGACTAGACTCCTTTGCCTCCATTTCAACATGATCTATAGGCAGAGAAGCAATACACAATGTTATAAATGATAACAAAAATAAACTCAAAATTAAACGAAAAAAGTTTTATGGGTAAGCATTCATCGTCAATGCCCTTCTCTGTTTGTTCAAAGCAATTTCCAAACACCACTCCATTCAATTAAATGACAACAAAAGGAGGGGCAGTTTAGGCATATCTTTCTATGCAGGAAAAGGTAAGCATTCATCAAATTATTCATGTTTCTCAGGAGTACATGAAATTGAAACTGGCAACCACTAACAAATATTGAGGCCTGCTAACATTCACCCAAATGTCACCCTCAGCTTGCCCACTTACCCATGCTTCATGTCATCCACCTTTCCATAAGTGTGAACCATGCACGAAAACCATGCACGAAACTTTTATAGGGTTCACACTCACCGAAACTGTACAGAGTTCACACGTGGCGAACAAGGATGGTGAGTACCGGGAAATTTGCCCAGATGAGTAAAATCAATTTCCAAAAGAACTATCAAGGGATCTCTCAAGTATGAAATACAAGGGAAGAAATTTTATTGACCTTTTTTCTTAGAACAGCAAGAACAGAGTATATCTTGAAGTGGTTTCTTTGGGACTGGAATCAGCTTTCCCACGACAGCTAAAGGCCAACTATCCAAAAAGAAAGTAGAAAAAAAATAACATCAGTTTGAAGAAAAACCAGCCACAATTTGTTTGATTTAAGCAGCATCAAGAGGAGAACAACAAATTAATAGGTACATAACTTAGGAATGAAGAGTGGAAGTCTGGTCAGGTACCAAGGAATTCATATCACTAGAGTTAATTCAAATTCTGAGTAGTTCCGGACCGTCCGATCTGTTTTAGCACGGACATTAAAGGGTCCCCGTGCATTCCACATCAGGCCAGATTGGCCCAGATTCTG